>JBAGKO010000010.1:1879065-1891445 GCA_037177275.1 Acacia concinna
GATTTTGCTGATATATTTTGACCCCTGTTTGAAGATAGCGAAGACAGAGCATTTTTCCCTTCTCCTTCATCACATCAATCATAAAAAGCCTCTTCCACGCTCAATGTTGCAAGAACATGAATCACAAAGAGACTAACCCAATCTATTTATACCAAAATATGTCTTTCTCACAATGAACAACAAAAATGGATGAAAGGCACTAACCTAATGATCAATTGAAAGATGTAGTTTCCCTTAATTTAGAGATGATGGATGACCAACATAAACCTTAAAATTTAAGCAGAAGCATTATACGTAAAATTTGTAATCTTAATTTATGTTTTAATTTTACAATAAATTGCACCCAAGTCTCTTGGGACCTCAATGCAATTAGGTAATTTCGTAGGACTTAGTTGCAATTGATTCCACTAATATGGACCTAGATGTAATTTTCCCAAATTGAAATACCAAAAGTCAGAAAGCTATGTAGGGAAACGATATTTCATTAATGCCATATTTGAAATTTTTACCTTAGATTATATAATATTGTGAACACAAAAATAATAAATCGATGTGACCCACTAATAATGTGGACTTGTGTAGAGAAAGCTGCTAACCCAGTCACTAATCATAAAGCATGCCAAATCAAATTATTACTAGGACCAATCAGTGTTTAGCTACCAAAGTTAGAGAAGTATATTTGATAAATATTATGTTGAGGTTTATTACTTAATATATTATTATTTGATATGAATATTTTATTGTTATGATTAGATTAGATTAGATTAGATTAGATTCTTAAGTTAAGTTAGTCTTTCTTGCCTATATAAAGGCCTTGTAACCTCTGATTCTTAAGAATCAATAATATTTCAGAGTATTTTTCTTGTGCTTCAATGTGATCCTTCATTCAATTTGAAATTGAATTAGGGATCTCACCAGAAGTCGTTTGATAATGTCTCTGATGATTTCTTTGGGAAGATATGGTGGCTCGTCGCCACCCATTATCAACTGCTTCACCCTTAGTGGTACTGAAGGGCGGAGCAATTGATAATGGGTGGTGGCGAGCCACCATATCTTCCTAAAGAAATCATCAGAGACATTCTCAAACGACTTTTGATGAGATCCCTAATCCGATCTCAATGTGTGTGCAAACGCTGGAGAAATCTCTTCAACACCTCTTCTTTCATCGAAGACCACCTTCGCCACAGCCATAAAAATAGCTCTCCTATTCATCTACATAGTACCAGAGCTGAGTTTGAAGACAAAGAAAAAAGGAGGAGGGGAAGGAGAAATTTTAGGTTATCTGACTATATTTTAGTATTTCTGGCGATCTCTTGTTGGGATCATGTTTTGGGTTGGTAGTGATAGTCTCAGCCTCACCGTTTGGATTTTCTGGCGATCTCATGAGATGATCGTGTTTTAAGTTAGTTGTTTTAAATTTTGGACTCTTTATTTGTGTTGTTCTGAAATTTTGGACCCTTTCTTTTAGTCATTATGAAAATTTTCTTTTGAATTATAGGATGGTGTCCAAATCCTTTAATAATATTTAAAAATCTCTAATTAAGCCCTCCCCCATCAATAATTTATTAAAAGTGTAATGCTAGATTTATATTTTGATATTTCAATTGGAGTTATATTGTACTCTCCCTAAATAAAAATTGATTTGTATAATTTTTATTATGTCAATTGAGAGACTATTTTTTGCTAAGAATAGATATTCTCTTATTAGAGCCAATCGTATATCAGACATTAAAAATGGACACATCTTCCAATAGAGATTATAAGATTATTAACGACAAATCTTTCCCCTCCAACAAAAAAAAGGAGGGACTATGAGTTCGTTTCTAAAATTAGAAAAACAACACCTCCTTTAAAAATATACTCTTTAAATTTGTTTGATTAAGCATGCCCATTATAATAGGGAACAAATTCTCCATCCTCATATTAATATTATTTGTCATAAATATTACTTCCTAAAAAGCTTGCACTTTTAATTTAAAAATGAAATTAAATAATCATCAAACATTTACAATATCATCGGTGTGTGTGTGTGTAAATTTTACAATTAAATTTTAAAATGTTATTTAATCATATAAAAATATGTCCAAAGCCAACAGTATAATATAAAGGAGAATTGGTTTGTATAATTTTTGTTATTTCAATTGTTACACTTAATATTATCAATTCACAGTCCCAACAATATCAACTCCAAACCTCCCCCTAAAAAGGGAGACCCTAACAGTAAATTTTCATAATTACTATTACCACTTAAAAACATACTTCTTTTGTAATTGATTATTAAATTTTTTTCAACCACTTAATAATATTTAGTTAAGCTGGAGTTGGAGCAATGACAAGGGTTCATGAAGTTGTAGGTGATTTTTTATTGACAATTTTTTTTTATATTAAAAAAGGATTGGAAGGATTAAATTTGAAGTGGAATTTGAAGAATAGAGGGAGGAAAGAAATGAGAATTGAATAAAAAAACTCATTATGATTAACGTTGGAAGTCGTGGTCAGAAAAGTTAAATAAACTTTAAAATATATTTTATTTAAAAGATTTGCTTCCGACAATTTTTATTGATATTTGAAAATTTGAAATTCAAACATGTAGAAAATTTTAGGAAAACGAAAACTTATTGATCACCCATTTCATTTAATTATGTTAATGATGAAGATGGCCATTAGACATGAGCTTACATGGACCAATCAACTAAGTTAATTGTGCGGCCGCATAAGAGGATTGTTATGATCAATTGCTTTTCAACTACTACCATTAGATAATTACTATATTTGATAATTGTATAGATGCACACATAAATATAAATGAAGCAATGTTCCTTCAGTCCCAAAATATAAGAGACAACCACCACACCTACTCCGTCTCAAAATATAAGAGACATTTGATGAATGTCTTGTGTTTTAATTATTTTTTCTAGTTTTGCCCTTATTTAATACTAATATATTAATGCTTGTGTTGACTATAAAAATTATCATTCCCAATGAAAGAAGAGAGGGGTAGGGAGAGAAAGTGTGGTGGACTTTAATAAAAGTATTATCTTTCTTATTTCATATCTTCTCATTAATAAATGTATTTTAGTAAAAATGAGTAACAATTATGATATACTTATTGTTTTTAACCGCCACTTCGAACTAAGAGATTTGGTTAAATATCTCTTATATTTTAGGACGGAAGGAGTATTAGATTATGACATTCTTGCTTCCTTAGCCTAGGATACGTATTGGCAAAATTGGGGTTTGGTGGCAAGGCAACTCTATCCCCAAAAATCTTTTAGAAATTCATTGAGAATAAATTAAATGAAAAATATCCAATCAGCAACCATTTATGAGTGATGTGAAAATTGAAATATCAAAAGTTAGAAAGCTATGCAAGAAAACAATATCCCATTAATGCCATATTTGAAATTCTTACCTTATATTAGATAATAGTTTGAACACAAAAATAATAAATGGATGTGACCCATCAATAATATGGACTTATGTAGAGAAAACTGTTAACCCAGATCATAAAACATGTCAAATTAGATTATTACTAAGACCATTCTCTGTTTAGCTACCAAAATTAGAAACGTACATGACTGGCAATATGGGCATAAAACATGCCAAATTTGATAAAGGAAGAGGCAAAAGCCAATGATTGGGAATATGGGCATATTCTGTTCCGTTGTGTGTGGGGCCAGAATATTTAATTTGGATATTCTCTCCCCTCCCCCAGATTCCTTCATCGTATTCGCATATGCCTCCCCTCCTCGTCCGTCTTTTCTCCACGCGCGCCTCCGTTCTTTTAACTTTGTCCCGTGGGCCTCGCTTCGCTTTTAAACTTTTTAAATAATAATTCTTTTGTTAATTCAAATAGGAGTATTTCTTTATATTTTATTTAATACCCCTCCCATCTTAATTACGAAGGTAATTGACTTTTTATGAAGATTAAGCGTAACAGTTATTATTAAAACATAATTTAATCTTTTAAAAATATCTTTAATTTTCATAATTTCCCTCATTCTTCCTTCATCCTAATCACTAATTTTTTTAAAAAAATGATAAAATATAGGAGATAATATATAAAGACTAAATCAAATTTTTAAACCCTGTAAGAGAATATCAAATTAAAAACAAAAATGCTAGTCTATGTGGCAAAATAGTTGGGTCACGTTTGAGTGAGTTTGCGAGCAGCCGGTGTCATCCTTCCTAGCCCTCTGCCTCCCTTCTGGCTGCTGAATACTGAAAAACTATATATAAAAGGCGCCACCCTCTGTCTGTTACAATTTTGATCTCCTCAAATATTGTTCACGCGCGCAGTCTTCTTCCTCCCTTTTCCTTCTGCTTCCTCCATATCTAGTCCACCAAAACTCCTTTCATATGCACTCTGATATTGATTGATTATCTTGCGTCCTTGTTTGAGGGATCGCTATGTCAACGGAGCCACTGATTGAAGCTTCCGGTGCAGTGTCAGAAGCATTGACGACTTCTCGGTCGTTCAGGCAATGCGGCGAACCTGATTGGATATTTGAAGAATTGCCCAAGGCTACCATTGTTTCCGTTTCCAGATCAGACACCGGAGATATTAGTCCAATCCTTCTGTCTTACACCATTGAGTTGCAGTACAAACAGGCACTCTCCCTGCATATCTATGTTTCTCTTCTGCCTTTCTATTTTTCTATATATAAATCACATTTGTGCTTCCTTGTTTGGCTGATCAGAAAGACAGAAATTCATGGATGGGGATTTTTTTTTTCCTTTTAAAAAAATTAATTTTGGTTGCCTAATTCTTCATTGCGTCAAGTTACAGCGAAGAAAAGGTGGGATAACTAAGCATGGAGAGGGACTATTTCAAGTGATTTTCCCTTAAACTTGTGCTCTAAGTCATTGGCAAAAATATTGCCTGTGATTGTGATTATTCTTCTAATGCTCAATTTCGCTACGCAGATAATTTTTAGCAGAATTTGATTATTGCATTCTTGAATTTATCGGTGAGGACGAGCTGATAAGTTGAAACTATGTTTGGCGGCTAAATTGCTAACTATACCAAGACTTTATTTGTGGATTATATTTTGCTTATTCGGGCATTTCTGCATATACTTCCCATATTAAGAACCTGCGTGGCGCATTAATAAATTTGTTTTAGTAACATTTCACAAGCAAAATGATGCATCATGCATGTTTGTAAATTTTCATGTCTCATGCCAACAGAGGCTTCTGTCATTTGAAAGGAAAAATTATTTCTTCTACTTCTGGCTACCTCTTAGCCACTCATGTTCAGCTAATTTATTGATAATAATTGAAATTCTTTGGCACAGTTCAAATGGCGCTTAATGAAGAAAGCCTCACAAGTTCTCTTCTTACATTTGGCTTTGAAGAAACGTGCATTAATTGAAGAATTTCATGACAAGCAGGAGCAGGTTTGCCCATCTTTTGCATTTTTTTTTTGGCCTTTATCTTTTATTGGTTTCCCAATCTCATGCATCCACGTAATTTTATATCTAGATCCTTCATCAAGTAAAAATATATGCTTATGCTTCCAATAGCTTTAGTTCTCTGATATTGTGTCTGATTTCTGTTTTTCAAATTTCTCCTAAGGTAAAAGAATGGCTACAAAGCTTAGGAATATTTGATCAAACAACGATGGTGCAGGATGCTGAAGAACCTGACGATGGGGCTGTGCCTTTACATCATGATGACAGTATTAGGAACAGGTATCTCAATTTATATGGCCATAATATGATGCATTTTTAAACCTCTCAACATATCTTAAATTCTTTATAGTATTCCCCTGAGTGGGCTTAAGGAAAGGCACTAAACTTATTATTTATCATTATTGGAACTTGATCAGATATGTACCATCCGCGGCAGCTCTACCAATCATTCGTCCATCACTAGGAGGGCAGCAGTCAGTTGCAGATAAAGCAAAAGTCGCAATGCAGGGTTACTTGAATCATTTCCTTGGAAACTTGGATATTGTCAATTCTCGAGAGGCAAGTAGTAATACTCATGATGAATTTGTTTGCTAAGATGATTTTTTGTTCTGATTTCACGATGTTCCTTCTACAAAGGTTTAAATGACATTTTAGTTGTTCCCTGATACAAATAAATTTGCTTTTCTTAACTTAGAATATAAGTGGGTTGATATGAGAATAGAAATCGCCTTTATGCTCATCCTTATGGCCTTCATACAACAGTGATGTTGATTTAATTTTTGGTAGCAAAATACTCATTTTCCATAATTGCTGCAACTTCTCTGGAGCCAAAATAATCCTTTCTGACATATGGTTTTGGATTACAGGTCTGCAAGTTCTTGGAGGTCTCTAGTTTATCCTTTTTACAGGATTATGGATCAAAAATGAAAGAGGGCTATGTAATGGTGAGGGACTTGTCAAATATCTCAAGGGATTCAGATGTGACATGTTTTCCATGCGAATGGCTTGGTTTGTGTAATAACAACTGGTCCAAGGTTTGAGCGCACACCATATTTTCTTTGTAATGATCTCATACAAATTAAATTTGCCTACATTTCATTCTTGCTCTTGTTCCTAAGGCTACATTGTCTGCCCATAGGTGTGGGCTGTCCTGAAGCCTGGCTTTTTGGTCTTGCTGGATGATCCTTTCAGTAACAAACCGGTAGATATACTTGTTTTTGATATCCTTCCTTCATCAAGTGAAGATAAGGGTTCCCCAATATATTTGGCTGATCATGTCAAGGAACGCAATCCCTTAAGATATATATTTAAGGTTAGTTACTCTCCAGACCTAGTGTATTTCTGTATAATTATTCGCAACAAATAATTATTTAAGCGCATTCAAAACAAAATAATAACAATTGAATTTGTAAGGTAACCAGCGGAAACCGGAGCGTAAGTTTGAGAACTGGCAGCAGTGGCAAATTTAAAGACTGGGTTACTAAAATTAACGAAGCTGCTCTTGGACCACAAGAGGGTTGGTGTCGTCCCCATCGCTGTGGTTCACTTGCTTCCATAAGAGGTTTGACTGAAGATGGATGCCAAGCCCAGTGGTTTATCGATGGGAAGGCAGCATTTGAAGCAATTGCTTCCTCACTTCAGGAAGCAAAGTCAGAGGTACATGCCGTTTAGTCATTGGCATCTAGAGTATATATATTTGCAATTTGGCTTGTTTTAGTGGACAACTGGACATTTATTGCTGACCCATGACGAAAACTGGATGCAGATCCTTATCACTGGATGGTGGCTTTACCCAGAGCTCTATCTGAAACGTCCTTTCCACTCCCATTCTTCCTTTACGCTAGACGCATTACTAGAAAAAAAAAGGCTGAACAAGGAGCTAAGGTACACATTTTTCTTATTATTTCTCTTCCGGTACACTGTAAATTACGATTGACAAACTGCTTTTGAATGCTCCAATTTCAAATTATATGTATATACTCCTCATTAGGCTGTTACTTCAAATTATTTTGAAAATCTGTGCGCTCCTTGCCTCCTCCTTATTTTGTTGTCCCTTACAGATCTATGTGCTTCTGTACAAGGAGGTCGCTTTAGCTTTAAAAATCAACAGCTTGTCAGTAAGAGAAGACTCCTCAACATTCATGAAAATGTGAGGGTATTGCGGCATCCCAACCATTTATCGGCTGGTGTCTATTTATGGTAAAAACTATACAATGAAGCGTGAACATCGCCTTCTTTCACAAAACCAAGAGCGTGGACGGGGCATAATAATGTCAATGTAAGATTAATACCGCTTGGTTTCATTCAGGTCGCACCATGAAAAACTTGTAATCGTTGATTACAAGATTTGCTATTTGGGAGGGCTAGATTTATGCTTTGGCCGTTATGACACAACTGAACATAAAGTGAGTGATTTCCCCTCCGAAATATGGCCTGGAAAGGACTATTACAACCCAAGGTATGTCCCCCCCAACCTCCCAAAACAAAATAAATGAATTTTACTTTAAAGGTAGAATATATAATCAATGAACTCATCGTTTATGGATTAAATGTTGGTGTCGAACCTTTTAATAATATATCGTTTGTGGAATATAATCTGGACAGAGAATCTGAACCGAATTCATGGGAAGACACAATGAGAGATGCAGTGGATCGTGAAAAGTATCCCCGCATGCCGTGGCACGACGTCCACTGTGCTATTTGGGGACCTCCCTGTCGTGACATTGCTCGTCACTTTGTTCAACGTTGGAACCATGCCAAGGTATATCCTTTTCCCATTGTCTAACTTTTCCTCTCGATGTGTTTTTTCCCATTTTCTTTTCCCTCCTCTTTTCTTACATGTTGAGTCATTTCACAGAGAACTATAGCTCCAAATGAACATACCATTCCTCTGCTTATGCCGCACCACCACATGGTCATTCCTCACTACATGGGAAGGAGCAAAGAGATGGATATTGATGGATGCAAAGATGACAAGAAAGAAGTTGAAAGTCAGAGTCCGTCTTCGTCACAATCTCCCCCGCTAGATATACCATTGCTTCTGCCTCAAGAAGCTGGTGAAGAAGATCTTAAGTTAATCGGGAACGAGATGAATAATAATCTCATGGATCAGACAAATTTTTGCGAAAGCCGAAATTCAGGCAACGAAACTTCAGATGCTCAGGTGGAAGTTTTTCCAATTGAATTTGATCCTTTTGACTTGGAGGGACAATATCCCACGGATGCTTCAGATGATTGCTGGGAAACATCTGAAGAAGGTTACTGCGATGCCGCTGCTACGGAATATGGAGAAGTTGGTCCTCGTACTAAATGTCGTTGTCAGGTCAGTAATGCCTTCTGGATCTGGTATCAATATATAAGATCATATAATCATAAGATTCGTAGGAATTTTAAATTTTCTGCTTACATCAAAATAAGATTTAAAGTCTTTGAGCATTATATGAAAGTTCGTAACCAATTGAGCTCTGCATTATTGCATGGACTGTTTATTTACTTAATATTATTTTACATTAGTTTTTGTCTGATGCCATCTTGGATGGATACGCTATCCGCAGGTCATCAGGAGCGTTAGCCATTGGTCTGCTGGAACAAGTCAGACAGAAGAAAGCATTCACACTGCTTATTGTTCTCTCATTGAAAAAGCGAAACATTTTATCTACATTGAGGTAACTGAGTTCTGCGATTTTCTTTTCTTTTCTGGTTGATGACTTGCTCCTGCGTATAGCATTAATATGGCGACCAAGTGAAAGAAAGTTTACTTAGAATATGTAGTTATATAGAGTGATATTTAAATAAATAAATGAAGTTCAGGCATAAGAAGTGGGTTGGCTGGCAATCTGATATACAAGATCAGTAAGTAAAAGTTGGTAAGCAAAACACTGGAAAACAATCGGGAGTGTCATACCTTGCCTTATTATATCTGCTTCTTTTATATTTTATATTTTCATTTCAAAAAGGAAAAACTTATTTGGTTTGCCTTTTTTATTGTTTTCCTTTCAGAACCAGTTTTTTATATCAGGCATGGCAACAGATGATACTATACAGAACCGTGTATTGGAAGCATTGTATAGGCGTATTTTGCTGGCTCACAAAGAGCAAAAGCCTTTTAGAGTCATAATTGTGATGCCTCTATTGCCTGGCTTTCAGGTAAATTTTACTGGCGTGCTTTGCGTAATATTTACTCCTTTTCGCAACAGGCCAGAAATGACTTCTGTTGTAAATTGCCATTACCAGGGTGGTCTGGATGATGGTGGTGCAGCTACTGTGAGAGCCATAACACATTGGCAGTATCGAACAATCTCTAGAGGAAAACACTCCATATTAGCGAACCTTTGGCCCTAAGACTGAAGATTACATTTCTTTCTACGGCCTGCGTTCTCATGGTAGACTCTCTGCTGATGGCCCTATGCTTACCAGTCAGGTACCTCATTACGTATTACCATTCTATGCAGCTTCCTGCTCCCCTTTGTCTTCATCGTAAAATGACTGAATGTTGAAATTGGTTTCCTTCAATTGATATGATATGATATGATGTAAATTACCTTGTCTATGCAGGTCTATGTACACAGCAAATTGATGATCGTAGATGACCGTGCTGCGATAATTGGATCTTCTAATATAAATGATAGGAGTCTGCTAGGTTCAAGAGACTCTGAGGTAAAGTTTGTTTTTGAGGCATCTCTAAACTTTCTATTTTTAGAGGTTATACAAGAAAGTTACAATGAGACGTAGTTTTAAAGTTCTTTGTAATATCTTCCCATTGAAAAGCAAATTACTCTTGAGTCTTACTCATATATATATTTTTAAACCAGATTGGGGTGGTAATCGAAGACAAGGAGTATGTCATGTCACCTATGAATGGAAAACCATGGAAAGCTGGGAAACTTTCTTATAGCCTCCGTTGCTCCTTATGGTCTGAGCATCTTGGTCTGAATACTGGAGAGGTAAATAAAATTAGTGATCCAGTAGCAGATACAACTTACAAGGACTTATGGTCAGCAACTGCAAAGGTGAGACCAGTTCAAATTTGAAGTTTTATTCATATTCCGAATATTGTGATTTTACTGGCATGTTGAATTGCTTTTTTTGTCGTTATGCTCCTATTATGGTATGTTAACTGCTAGTTCCTATCCTACGTGAGACAGGAAAATACTAGTATATACCATGAGGTCTTTTCCTGCATACCCAATGATCACATATACTCCAGGTATGGTTTTATTTTTTATACCCCACCCTTCTTGGATTTTTCCTTTCAGCCTTAGATTCCTCTAATATGTTATTGACATAAATTGCAGAGCTGGACTTAGGCAAAACAGGGCTCACTTGAAGGAGAAACTCGGTCATACCACTATAGACTTGGGAATAGGCCATGATCAAACAGAGCACACAGACAGACTGAAGTGCATAAAGGGGCATCTTGTCTGTTTTCCTTTGGAATTCATGCGTGGAGAAGATTTAAGACCAGTTTTCAACGTGACTAAGTTTTATGTGTCCCCTCATGTATATCATTAAGTATGCTAGTTGGGAAGCCAATGACAAGTCTCTCAGATTTCTTTGTATATAAAAGAGAGGAATAGGTGTTGTTCATGCGCGGAGGATTGTGCAGTGTTTATAAGCTACGGTGGAACATAAGAAGGCAAAGGGCGAATGTGAAGGGAAATATTGAATTAATGATACTAAGTGGAGTCTAGGAAAACCCGTGGCAGCTTAGAATTTAGAGGCCACGCTGTAGAGCACTAATTCATTGATTTGATTGCAAAGAATTGTGCATACATTCTTTTCACATTGGCCTTATAGGCTTTTGCTTCCTAGAAATTAATAAAGCACTATCTGAATGTAAGAAATTGGCTATCATTATAATTAGTATGTTGATCTAGTCGTAACTTGTAATCTTTATTATTTTTGAGTTTTTACTCGCAATAGGTTTAATGTTTTCTAATAATAAATTTAAATTTATGGTTAAACATAATGAGTTACAAATTTAAAAATAAAACGTGTTAAATTTTGTATTTATAATAAAAAAACCATTTAACCAGAAAAAATTGTCAGCAGAAACATTAACAATACTCATATATGATTTAAAAGTTAATGATATCACATATTATTCATAAAAAAATATAAAAAATTAATTTATATTTTATGTCAACAATAATAAAAATCGTAACATTATGGACTTGTCCCATTTGCATGTGTTGTGAAAAAAATATATTCATAACTAATAGTACATAATAAGAGTTTTATGGATTTTAACTTGTGTATAAATATAAACATTTTTAAGTAATTTCATTGCCAAGCTTAGTGAAAATAAAGTTGTGATTTCCACTCTTATCCTAATTTGTTAACCAAATTGCCCACAAGTAATTACATTAGAAACATGCAAAGACACTAGTGACGTAACATGTGTGGGGACTATCATGAGTCTTACAGGAAATCTTATTAGTATAGTGAGGTTTATAAGTATAAGGAGCTCTCTCTCAATAAGCTAGTCTTTTGAGATTGAGCTCACCTTTAAGTTTGTTATCATTACATTAACTATTTCAATTCACCCAACGGGCCAAAGTACTTTTTTCAGTGCTTCTCCTTAGTGTGGGTGCGTGGTCTGTGTTTGCATGGTATAGTGGGCCATGATCTGATATCTCCTCAAAGTCCATGGGTTGAGTGTTGACCGAGTGGACAAGCGAGTTTGTAATACAAACTATAAACTAGCTCGTATATTTAAACTGAAGGAGTACTATTTACAAAAATATTGTGTTCATGTACCCTCATTTTTGCCTAATAATTTCAACAATTTTATGATATGTGTATACCCAAAAATGAGATTGGGCTGAACAATAGCGAGGCCCAAGAAAGTAGCAGCCATCATTAAGGCTTAGATGAAAATCTGGCTCTTGAGACTTGGTTAGAACCTCTAAAAAGACATGTGAAGATTCTAGAAACGTTTTAACCCCACGATAATTGGAATCGCGG
>JBAGKO010000010.1:1914964-1938444 GCA_037177275.1 Acacia concinna
ATCAAACTCAGATTGGGTGCCACATAAGACACTAACTATACCATACGGCATAGAGGCCGTTGGTCATGAATGTGTTTTCATTGGTGAGGAAAAATTCAAACTTTTTAATATTAGATTGACTTTTGATAATAGCTTTTGCGGATTCTGAAGTAAGTATGTGAGAAGAGTTTTATCTCAACTTGCACAAACTTATGTTTAAAAAGTGAAAACAAACACCCTTTAAATACATATGCCATAAAACTGACGATAAAAGAAAAACCTCAGATTAATTACGCTGCTTGATTTATGAAACCAATAAATTATTATTATATTTTGTTCTTAACAGGCGCATAAATTAGTCAAGACTGGCGCGACGGACTTAATTAATTACTACCATTTGATTTTTTTTGACCTCAACGCGACCAACCTAATTAGCATATTCATCAGCTATTAAATTAATTACTACCATTTGATTTTTTAAATTAAAACAATTAAATTAATTAATTAATTATATCATATGTTATGTATGATTAAGTTACACATGCATTTTTAAGTCAAACAAATTAATTTAGAGAAAAAACAATGAATATGAATATTTTAAATTAATTTAATTAGCCACATGATCTCCTAAAAGAGGTCAATTGAATCTTTATACTACCTCTGACACTAAATATAAGAACTAATCGACTATTTTTTAAGAAATTAATTAAACTAAATAAGTTATTTAATCATATTATATGTTATTTTTTATTAAATTATATATGATATATAAGTAAGGTTCATTAGTTTAAAAGAAAAATAATAAATATAAATACTCCAAAATAATTTAATCAGTTTCCTTAACACACTCAATAAATTAAATTTGTCTTGTGTATAGCACCATAGATAGTATTTGTTTAGGACGCGGATAAGTATTTCTTTGGCCCACGATATAGGTAGCTAATAAAAAAATGGTGTGATCCGCAATATAAGCAACTTAGAGGATAATTAATATTTTTTTTGTCAAGTTTGCCCTTTAACTAATATTTAAATATAACACATTATATTTCTCTCTCGTTCTCATTCAAAACTTAATTTAATATCAGTAAGGTTGTAAATTTTCTTCAATTTAGAGCAATTTAATGAGGTAACTAAGATTTTTTTTATTATGATGAATTGATTATAATGACTTATATCATAGATAAGAAGGAGTATGATGTTTTGCAATTTCAAAAATAACATGTAATAAAAACATGTGCAACCACGCTAGATTTTTTGAAGTATTCGATCAGTTTGAGTGTTAAAAGAATCATTTGCGTTGAGAGTGACAGTGATAAACTTCAAACCAAAATACTCTACGAAACATTAAAAAAACGTGGTGTAATAGCAATCACAGATTATAATAATAAATGTAAATGTAACTAATAACTATGCTTTATAACAAAAGGAATCGAAAGACACTTCTCATGCCAAAATTAAGAGGCTGTTTGGGAATACCTCAATAGTTTTGTTAAGGAGCTTATTAGGGGGGAAAAACTCCTCATAATTGGGTGTTTGGGTTCTTGAAATAAACCACTGGACTTCTGCACAAAAGCTCCTTAATTTTAGAAGCAGTCATCAGCTACTTATCTTCAGACGGAGCGGACCATTGGGAATAAATTTCTCCTCATTATTGCACCACCACTCCCTCAACTCCCCGACATGATTCTCTTTTTTCCTCACTCCTCAGCTCGGTAACTCAACATATTACTACCTTCACTAAACAACGCGCGATCACTCGGTCTCTCCCCCTGTGCTATGAAGTTTATAGTTCGTGACGATGGTCAGAAGGGACGGTGGTGGACGACCGTTCTCACCTTCTCTCTCACTTTTAGCATGTTCCAGAGACTTGCAGACATTCTCAGGCACAACAGGTTCTTGAAGATCCGTCTCCTCTTTGAAAGAGACTCACATACAAGCACTTGGGTGCGTCGCCGGCGTAGGTGTAGCAGTGGCTGCCAATTTGGTCTGTTTCGCTTCTCTTTGAGTCGCTGGTTGTACTTCAAGCTTGGTGAAGGTTGTGGTGCTCCAATCTGCGGTTCTCTGCCCCGATCCGTCCTCTTTCCTTGGGTGCTCTACTCTATGGTTTACGCGTTTGTGTCTGATTATGTGTGTGCGCGTCTATGTCTGCGAAAGAGATTTCTGAAATTTATTTGAGAATAATGGAAGAGAAGTAAAAGAATAATAATGGTTGTGAGCATGAGGAAGCTGATGATGTTGTGAGCCATGTTGTGAGTATTTTTGTTTTGTTTTTTTTCCTAGTGAAAATGTGCTTGCACGTGAAAAAGGTCCCAAAACAAGGTAGTGAAGTGTATAATTTATATCTATGATTGCTAATTAAAAATGAAGAACCAAAACAGGGAAATAATTTGGGGCTGTGCATAATTTCCTCTCTAAGTTACTGTCTGGAAGATGTTATATATATAATATGCCACAAAAATTAGTATTCAAGGAGCATCAATGTCAAATAAAAATTCAATACAAATATAATACCAGCTTATTAGAAACTTTTCATCTAATTATAAATGAATAATTAATTGTGAATTTTACTATTTTTAATTTTTTTAAAAAAATTAATTATGACAATGTGGAAAAAACGATTTTACTCTAAATATTATATAATTATCAAATTATAAATAAATGAAAAAGTTTCTTTTCCAACAAAACACTTTCAAAAATTCTATTATAAGTTATTTTTCTATTTATCATCTAAACATGTCTCTGTTTACAAAAATAAATTATTTTTATTACTTCCAATTCAAACACAAATCACTTATAATAAATATATTTTTTTTAAATCACCTCTGATAAATTACTTATTATTATAAGTTAATTCTATCCAAACAAAAAATATTAATGTGAAATTAAATAATTTCGTGGAAACTGGAAGGTGAGCATAGAAAATGCGCATGTGGCGGCAAACAACTTAACGAATGATAAATTGCTCGATATTCTGGCAAAAAAGGATAAATTACTCGGTATCTGAAATTCGTGATAATATCAATATTTGTAAATTGTTGATAAACAAGTAATGGCAACTACCTTTTGGTCTCTCGTTGTCAGAATGATAAATAGTGTGCGTACACCATCACGTTCACCTTTCCCGCCTTGACAGGCGCGTGAGGTCATTTTGGCTCTCTCTAAAAGCAACGGACAGTCCATTCGGTAACGATGTCTGTGGGCCCCGCCCCATCTGGTCATCTACTCATCTCCAGCCTCAACAATTTTTTATTATCGGTTTCTTAAGCAAAATATGGCTAATTTTTTTTGAATTGTGTAACTATTAAATTTTATAAAATTTATTTGGACGGAGGTAGAAATATTTTATAATTTAATTTAATTTTATTTATTTTCAAAATAAAATCACATTACAATTTATTTTTAATTTTTTGTAAAATTTAAATTTGCCACTATTAAAGTCAATATATTATTTTGACTAGAATAATTGATTGGTCCGGACCCATAAACAATCTTATAGCAGCACCTTGTCCTGACAAAGATAGGGGTCAGGCAAGGACAGGAGTGAAGAAACCCATAAAAAGAGGTAGGCCCAGGAAGGAAATTCTGGCCGCGCGTAACTTCACCGCTCACCCTCTCCGAAACACTAGTCCACGATATTATCGCGAGAATATAGGCGGCGAGTCAATGAAATGTGGATTCAAAAGGTAAAGCGACGGTACAAAAAGGAAGGTCCACTGGACGCGTGGAGCGAATATTCACTAGATTTGAATTTGTGGTTTTGATTCCGCAACTCACTTTCTACTTCTCTTATCGCGCACGCAATGATAGCTTAGCATGATAAGCTGATCTGCATATTAAATAGGTCATTCTCCTTATGTCTGATAGGTCCGTAGATAAAGGAACAACACTGTACAACGCATCGAAGATAGCGAGGCCGAGTTTCTCTCTTCTTCTTATCCGCAGCCTTTCAAACCCTAGAAATCCTCAAATTTCGAGCTTGTCTAATTTGAACCAGCTTAATTCTCGGGGATCTTCAAGTTGAGGACTACGTGTGAGTTTAGATTCAGAGTTGAGTCGTAGGCAGTCTGGATATACGAACTCTGCCTTGTCTCTGCTTAATGGAGCTGCAAGCCTGTGCTCTTTTGGCTCGACTGGTCGTGTACTTGTGATTGAATATCGAAATTATTGTTGCGTTTTCAGATTTGAGCAGTCGCCATGTCTTCTTTGAGCAGAGAATTGGTGTTTCTCATTCTCCAATTTCTGGAGGAGGAGAAGTTTAAAGAGTCTGTGCACAAGTAAGCCCCTTACTTTTGTTTCCCTTTGCCTCTTTCTGGGCAATTTGTGCGAGAGATTTGAGAGGATTAATAAAATTATAGAAATAAATTAAAGACTCTCTCTGTGCGTCGAACCTTCTGCTTTCTGTGCTCTGTGTTTTTGTTTACAATTTTTTCTCTACTATCCAAAGGATTGGTCGTTTTCCTCTTTCAATTTTTTTTGTTTGTTTTTAATTATTGCAGGCTTGAGAAGGAGTCTGGGTTTTTCTTCAACATGAAGTACTTTGAGGAGAAAGTCCAGGCTGGAGAATGGGAAGAAGTTGAGAAGTACTTATCAGGATTTACTAAAGTTGATGATAATCGATACTCCATGAAGATTTTCTTTGAAATCAGAAAACAAAAGTATCTGGAAGCACTTGATAGGTATAATTATTCTGTGTTTGTTGAGTTTTGGTAATTTATCTATCCATATTGTAAAATTTCACGTTTTTTGTTGTCTGCCGTGTGTTTAAAATTTCAGGCAAGACAAGGCAAAGGCTGTTGAGATATTAGTAAATGATTTAAAAGTGTTCTCCACTTTCAATGAGGATCTATATAAAGAAATTACCCAGCTGTTAACTCTTAATAATTTCAGGTAATATCTGCAATTATCTACTCTTCTATTGTGCTACGCTTGAATGTGTTGTCTGTTGCCACTTTCATTATATATTTCATCAACGAGATTATACCAAAAAACTAACTTGATTATTATGTTAATATGAAGTCTTGACAAGAGCTCTACCCAATGGAGTAACTTGCATATTGAGCTTAAGTAACGTAATAGGCAAAGTAATAATTCGAGTTTCATAAAGATATAGGGAGCATATCATAAATTAATTATCCAACTTTTTATTTCTCTGTAAATTCATTATTCAAAATCGAGTGTTCACTGCGTGAATGGAATTTAATTTAATAGCAAAATTGCCTGTTGTAAATTTTCAAAATATGAGGCCCCGTGCACAGACCATCATTACTATCTTTTGCGCCAGATTTTTAGTCTGGGAGAAAATGGGTCATGCTCATAGCTACTGGCACTTCAGAAGCTGCAAGGATTTTGCTGTGTTGTCTAGTAAATTATTTGGTAATTACAAATTGAAATTAAACAGGGTGACCTGCTTCTGGGTTATGTTTTGAATTGTGTGGCATCTTATTAAGTTGTAAAATTGCTCTCTTGACCTTCCCGTGTGATTTTGTTATGCCTCATATTGGTTCGTATTCTAAGATGTGCAAAATCAGGGGTGTTGTTCCGGGACATTTAAGTAGAACCTTTAACTGCAGTCATTGTCATCTTTCTTTCTTTCGGTGTTGTTGTTGTTGTTTTTTTTTTTTTTTGTGAAATGGTAAAATGTAGTGGAGAGATTTAAGAATGGAACGTGGCTTTTCTTTTGTAGCACTGGCAATCATTTCAACTTAGAACCTTTATCCTAATCGTACTCATCCCTCTTTCATATATGAGAAATAGAGAATTCCAATGCGGAGATTTAAGAATGAAAGGGTGGAGAGTTGTTCTATGATAGCTCTGCTTAATTATTTACAGTCCCTTAACTTCTTAGTTTTCCTGTTGTTTTAAAATACCAGGGAGAATGACCAGCTGGCCAAGTATGGTGACACTAAAACGGCTCGAAGCATTATGTTGATTGAGCTGAAAAAATTGATAGAAGCAAACCCTCTGTTTCGTGATAAGCTTCTCTTCCCTACTCTTAAATCATCGAGATTGAGGACGTTAATCAATCAAAGGTAGTGATGCATTGGTTGTTGGATTAACATGAGAATCAGAGTTTTCTACCTCAGAAAAATTTCTATCGTAATTACTCCTTCTGCATAACAACTAGAATAAGTATTTTTATTGACACATACTGCTATAGAATTTTGGCATTGTGTTCAAGGTTTAGACTCTTACTATGATTTAATTGTTTCCTGCACAGATCAAACATTTTTTTGGTTCTTGTATTCTTGTATATTGATTTGGTAGGTTAGCTTTTTATGACATTCAATTTCTTTCCTCAAGCCCTTCCCCCCTTATCAATGAATGCAGTTTGAACTGGCAGCATCAACTTTGCAAAAATCCAAGGCCCAACCCAGATATTAAGACTTTATTTACGGATCACACATGTTCACCTCCTAATGGTCCTCTAACACCAACGCCTGTCAATCTTCCAGTTGCTGCAGTTGCTAAGCCTGCTGTTTATACATCACTTGGTGCTCATGGTGTATGATCACATGAATCTTGAACATTATTTTACATTTCAATGTGTTTAATAGTAATCTACCGTATGCCTAATTAATATTTGGTCCTAATCCATTTTCTTCAGCCCTTCCCACCTGCTGCGGCTTCTGCTAATTCTATAGCTGGTTGGATGGCCAATGCTTCTGCTTCATCATCTGTCCAAGCAGCAGTTGTCACAGCATCATCCATGCCTGTTGCTCAGAATCAAGGTTAAAGATAATATATCAATGGAACTATATCGGTATTACTATAAGCATTATAATTGGGGATGGTGACAATTTGACCTCAATTGACATTGGGTTGATAAAAACCCTGTGCTACTCATTAATTACTTTTTGTGTCATGTTAAAATAGGTAAATCTCAGTGTTAATTCATCCCTAATGTCAGTACCCTGTTAAGAAACTATTCTCCAACTTGGCACCGTGAACAGAAATCTGCAGGCAAACCATAGAAGACAAGTTGTGTCTGGTCAATTTTGTTCTGCTCTTGCATTTTCTCCTGCAATTGATTGCTTTGTCAAGCGGGCCTTGGCCTACTTGCGGTACACATTCTGGATTGGGACCCTAATGGCATTTAGGCTAGAATGAGCTTTATGGCAACCACTGTGAACTCTAAATATTTTTAAAACATTCGATGCCACCTATTTTTTTTTCCCTTATATTCCAATTCAGTGTTCCAAGAGGTTTTGAAAACTGCTTAATGGAATTGGACCGTTGTTGAATTGATGAAGCTATCACATCGCTAGAGTAATGGTCGGGTCTTTAATTAAATTGGTCTCTTTTTTTTCAATAAAAGAGTAATACAATTCAGTTAAGAACATGCTTTTGATACTTTTTGTTTCCAAAACAAAATGTGAATAGGCAAAATAACTTTGGTAGTTTCTTCCTCTTTGTATTCGTGGACCAATTGACTAATAATTAGGTTGATTACAAATCAAAATGTGGTATGCTGCTATATTTTATGGTCCCACGTTGACAAAGATTCTAGGGGCAGATGTGTATCATTCTATAATTTTTAGCAAGGGCGGGCAAACATATAGGTGTATAGGTAAAAGGGTCTCAATGTAATGGGGAAAGGGTTGAAAATTGAAGTTTTTGTATTTGAAAAGGATTGTCCAGATGGATAAAAATTTACCTATTCTATCATATAGCAAGACCTTAGGGTTTTATTGTTATTCATTTCTTTCTAAAAGTCATATTTATTTTGTAACTGATATGCAAACAAAGAATGTCAATAACTTCCAATATCACATTCCGTGATTATGCATAAAGGTCATTACTATTAATTAATCTTTATTAGGTACTAGGTACTGCAAGCAGCTATTTCCACTTCTATCATCTGATGTGTCATGTTTCCTATAAGAAATTGTAGAAGAGTTAAAGACAAGTGTCTATGGTTGGAGATTTAGGGCTTTCTGTGAACAAGATATTTTGAAAAGACTGTGTGTATGATATTAAGAGGACATTCAGAATAAATGCACATATATTTACACAATTAGGAAGCCTGATATCTAGTTTTCTCTCCAGCTTTCATTTCAGAAGTCAAAATTCATGTTGTGGTCCCAGATTAAAATCATCATTCTTCCAATCAAAACACACCGTTTCATTTAAAACTGTACAAATCATTGTGAAAGGGTCAGTTTCAGTTATGCAATTCCAAATTCTTAGAGATAAACTTGGAGAGAAAACTTGATATTACCATGTGGAGAGGATCCGATTTATCCTCTTGTTTTGTAATTTCACTTTACAAGAGTGTATCTTGACTCCAACACTTCCCCACTCTTTCTTGAAACAGTGCCCATTTTGAAACGTCCAAGAACACCTCCAGCACCCCCTGGCTTGGTTGATTATCAGAATTCTGATCATGAGCAGTTAATGAAAAGGTTTCGGCCCATTCATTCGGTAGAAGAGGTAATTTTAATGACTTTCTGTTTAATTTGTTGTGCTCATGATTATGTCTTGATGCTAAACGTCTTTCTGCTACTAAGCTGCACAGGGCTTCCTGACTTTTATAATTCTTGATAATTCATGTTTTGATGATTCACTTCTATTGTTCAGGTTTCCTATCCTACAACTCGACAAGCTTCTTGGTCAGTGGACGATCTGCCAAGAACAGTGGCTATGACACTGCATCAAGGATCATCTGTCAACAGCATGGACTTTCATCCTTCACACCATACATTACTTCTTGGTATTGTCTATGATGGTTCTTATGAATATTTTTTCATTACTTAAATATTTACAAAATTTTGACATGCTTCTATTCTTAAATATTATCCATTATGTAGTTGGTTCTACTAATGGTGAAATTGCCCTATGGGAACTTGGGTTACGGGAGAGGTTGGTTTCAAAGCCTTTCAAGATATGGGATCTATCAGCATGCTCATTGCCATTTCAGGTTGTTTCATTTAGCGAATGATGTAATGTTTTTTCTCCATTCCGTGCAATGGTCCTTACTTTTACAGGACTTCTAGTTTGACAGTCTAAATAAATGTATGCAATAGGAACAACAAAAAAGGTCTAACTTATGCTAACATGGTCAATATTTCAAATTATGCTAGTTGTTTTATTGCTTAAAAATTAAAAGCCACAGCTTTTTGCAGGCAGCTGTCGCCAAAGATGCACCGATTTCTGTCAGCCGTGTTATGTGGAGTCCAGACGGAAATTTTGTTGGTATGTGAATTGACCCTTCTAAAGTCATTTTTGAGCTAGAGTGAACATCTAATTGATTTCTTGCTGCAGGTGTTGCTTTTAGCAAACATTTGGTTCACTTGTATGCCTATACTGGGTCAAATGAGCTGAGCCAACGATCAGAGGTGAGGTCTTCTATTCAAAATTCAAAACTATCAAAATATATTAGTGCAGCTTAAGTTACACTTGGTTTTCAATGTAGATTGATGCCCATACTGGTGGCGTGAATGACTTGGCGTTTGCTCATCCAAATAAACAACCTTGTATTCTGACATGTGGTGATGATAAGATGATAAAGGTTCTAACAAATACTCATTGCCGTTTAGTGCTGCAAATATCTATCCACTTTCTCTAAAGAAGTAACTTCTTATAGGTGTGGGAGTTAAATGGACGAAAACTATTCAACTTTGAGGGGCATGAAGCACCTGTCTATTCCATCTGTCCTCATCACAAAGAGAATATTCAGGTATAAAGAATAAGTCAATTGTATGACTATGAAACCTGTTGTTTTGAGGTACTTCTACCTCTTAACTGGCTCAGTTGTAAAACTTATTGCAGCCATCAAATTGCATGTTTGTCTACGTCATGTCAGATTTGAGGCCCTGATCTGCATGGCCTTAACTATATAACTCAGTTTCAGGATAACTTCTGTTCGAGGATCCAGATTACTTGTATTCAATGAATAAAACTTTCTCATACTATGTCATAAAGAGTGATAGGAATATGCACCCACTTCTGATTTATTCCAGGAAAAGGTGCATTAATGAATAGGATATTCTGTTATGTAATAGTTATATAGGATAGTTACTATTATGTCTGTTATTGTCATTTTGTTGTAACTGTTATAGGTAGTTATCTTGTGTCATCACTCAGTTACTATTAGTACATAACTGTTATGTTGTACGGCTATATAAGCCAATATTGTACTTTTGATTAATGATCATGTGTTAGTTTTATTCATGGAATCCCTTTCTTGGATCTAGAAGTCAGATTATGATTCTAGATATCATCTCTTACTTTTTTCTCTTATTCTGCATACAAATACCAAGACTTATCATCTTGGTATCAGAGAGACAAATGATCTCTAGATCCTTGTGGCTCTATGGGCAGTAGAAAGAAACTGCAGATGACAGATTCTGCAGTGGCCAACCATGAATCTGAGTCTTCAAAGAACAAGGAAACTGAAACCACTCCAAATGAAGAGGCCGTGGCACAACAGTTATCCTATATTGTGATGAAGCTTCAAGACCTTGATGCTGACATGAAGGAGATGAGAAAACAAAAGAGCCCAACTATAATTATTGACCAAGGCGGAAAAGACTCCAGCAAAAATTCAGGTTGTTCTGATGACAGTGAATATGGTGTTCCTTGGAGGCTGTAGAATCCTTCCAAAAGATCTCGAACAAAAGTGGATTTTCCTAAATATGAGGGAGGAGACCCTAGGGGTTGGATGATGAAGGCAGAAAAGTATTTCCGTTACTACCAGACTCCTGAAGATTTAAAAGTAGAGGTTGCTGCAATGAATTTAGAGGGTGATGCTTTAGACATTTTTACTTGGGTATCTTCCAACCGTACTATCAGGTTTTGGGATGAACTAATTCAGATTTTTCAAGAAAACTTTGGTCGTGCTGAGTTCCAGAATCCCAACATTGTTTGTGATATCACACAAACTGGTAATGTAGAAGACTATCGGAAGGAATTTTTGCATCGCTCATCTCGTGTGCATGATTGGCCTGAGCATTGCTTGTTGGCTGTATTCCTTAATGGACTGAAAGAAAAATTAAAATCCGACGTAAAGACACAAAAGCCTCTTACGGTGTATAAAGCCGCAAGTTTAGCACTGGAATTTGAAGCCAAAAATCAGACTCAACAATTTCAACGCTACTCCCAGTGTTCTGCAATTGCACGTGGCATTGAAGGAAATTCTAATTGGCATGATACTCGCAATTATCTGCCACGTCAACAATGGAATTCAAGTCAAAATTCAAGTCCAGCTATTACCCCTTATAACAAGCCATTACTTTAGGCGGTTACTCCTAATCCATCGATAATATCTTAACCCCCTATTCTTTCCAAATCTGAACGGCAGTCTTGGAGAGGAAAAGGGCTTTGGTACCGATGTGGTGAGAAATTCACCCTGGACACCGCTGCAAGGGATCAACCCTTCAAATTATGGAGATTACTTGGTATTTGTATGTAGAATAAGAGAAAAGAGTAAGAGATAATATCTAGAATTAGAATCTGACTTCTAGATCCAAGAGAGGGATTCTATGAATAAAACTATCACATGATCATTAATCAAGAGTACAATATTGGCCTATATAGCTGTATACAACATAACAGTTACGTACTAATAGTAACTGACTAATAACACAAGACGGGTTTGGGTAAAAAGCAAAAGTATAGTGTGCCCCTGGAATAAACCAGAAGTGGGTGCATATTCCTATCAAAGAGCAAACTTATTTAATGCTTTCTTTCTTAACTACTATCATTTCATAGGCAGCAAAGTACACGATGCCACCAGATTACTGGTGTTGGGACTACTTGTATGCATATTGTGGTTGAACGTCTCTCTTATATTATTTATTAGTCCCTAATTTGAACACACTAGTCAGTAATGAAATTTTGAATCCCTACATTTTTAGCCTGCATCGCAATATTTGCTCTGTATTTTAGTGGGTGGAATATGACCATGGTATTGCTCCTGCAGAATTTCACTTCAAGTACCACTTGTCCATGACCTTAGCTCAGCTGCGTTGTCTTCATTTCAATTGCCGTTTTTTTTTTTTCCGGAGATTATCATCCCAAGAGTGATTCTGGTTTTTATGTCCTGTCCTATGCCTGGAATCAGCACTGCCTGCTTTTGTTTTACTCAAGTTAACTGTGGTTTCCTTGGCATTAAAGTTAACTTTTTTAACTTTGCAGTTTATATTTTCAACTGCTGTCGATGGTAAAATAAAGGCATGGTTGTATGATAACATGGGTTCCAGAGTTGACTATGATGCTCCAGGTCACTGCTGTACCACAATGCTTTACAGTGCTGATGGAAGTAGGTAAGTTGGAAACAGACAGGGATAGATGTTTCCAGAAGAAATTGTATTCCGTGGTTATTGGTATTCTTTTCCGTGAAATTATATTAATTAACACACTTATTTCAATTTTCCTGCCTTTCTCCAGATTGTTTTCTTGTGGAACAAGTAAAAATGGAGAATCTTTCCTAGTTGAATGGAATGAGAGTGAAGGAGCCATTAAGAGGACGTATATTGGGTTCAAAAAGAAATCAAATGGTGTTGTGCAGTTTGACACAACCCAAAATCGCTTTTTGGCTGCAGGTGAAGACGGCCAAATAAAGTTCTGGGATATGGACAGTGTCAATCCCCTAACAAGCACTGATGCAGAGGGTGGACTGCAGGTCAATGTCTAGCTTTTAACTGTTTTAATCGTTCCTAAGTAGAACTACACTTTCTGAAGACACCCCTTGTTTTATTGTACCAATCTCTATTCAGAGCCTTCCACGTTTGAGATTTAATAAAGAAGGAAATCTTCTTGCTGTTACTACTGCGGACAATGGATTCAAGGTGCTCGCAAATGCTATTGGTCTGAGATCCTTAAGGTCAATGGAAACACCATCATTTGAAGCATTGAGAGCTCCCATAGAATCAGCTGCAAATAAGGTGTGCTAATGCTTTCCCCCCTTTTGCTTCATTCTGAAATTTTATATTTTGGTCCAATTATTTATATATATTGCCCTTTGTTTCCGTTCTCTAGGTTTCTGGCTCCCCTGCTGTAAATGTCAGTCCTGTCAACTGTAAAGTGGAGAGGAACTCGCCTGTCAGGCCATCTCCAATCCTTGTATGAAATTGGCCTGCTTAATTTGCTTGAATTTGGCTATTATGTTGGCACAGTGATTATGATGATGTCCTATTCTAATGATAAAAGTCAGAAAATATATAACTACTCGGATTTGATATTTCATTTTTGTAGTTTCATGGTACAAGAACATGGAATTGGCATGATCTTTTTCTCCGAAGTTATAAAAACTTAGTAACCTTCTACATTTCCCTAAAAAGCAGTACCATCTTTTTTATTCCCCAATTTAGCAATATTGTAGAGTTGAGGTGCTTGTTAGTAAAGTCCTAACTTATTTTGACTTTATCAATTTAGAACGGAGTTGACCCTATTGGCTTAAGTTTGGAGAAACCTAGAGCCATGGAAGATGTGATAGATCGAACTAAACCATGGCAGCTATCGGAAATTTCTGATGCCATCCAATGTCGGCTAGTTACAATGCCTGAGAGTGCAGATGCTTCCAGCAAGGTCTGTTGAACTTATCAGATCACCCTTTTTGTACAAATTTGTATGTCCTGCCCATAGCTTATGTATCTATGTATAGGCTGTTCGACTTTTATATACAAATTCTGGTGCCGGGGTTCTGGCACTTGGGTCTAATGGTATTCAGAAACTGTGGAAGTGGACTCGTAATGAACAAAATCCTACTGGGAAGGTACATTCTATTGGATAATCGGTTCTCTTTTTTCTTGCTACTTGTCTTCTGTGTGTATTATTTCTTCTTCCGTCTCAGTTGTGAACAGATTTATGATGTTTATATGATTTCAGGCCACTGCCAGTATGGTTCCTCAACATTGGCAACCCAACAGTGGTCTTCTTATGGCCAATGATATTTCTGGCATCAACCTTGAAGAAGCAGTTCCGTGCATTGCACTCTCAAAGAATGACTCTTATGTAATGTCCGCCTGTGGTGGAAAGGTTTCGTTATTTAACATGATGACATTCAAGGTCTGTATTTAGATGTACGTTTCTGATCTTCATTTCAAATTTTACTGGTGCTAATTTGTAGACACAATTTATTTTCACTCAGGTAATGACAACATTCATGCCACCACCTCCTGCCTCTACTTTCTTGTCATTCCACCCACAGGATAACAACATCATAGCCATTGGGATGGAGGATTCGACGATTCACATTTATAATGTTAGAGTGGATGAGGTGATTACTATTTTTTGCTGCATACTTTCTCCATTTGAGTTATACTATTTATTTACTATAATCATAGAAATTTTCTTTTTCTTTTGGATGTATTGCTAGGTCAAATCCAAATTGAAGGGTCACCAGAAGCGTATTACTGGTTTAGCCTTTTCAACAAATCTTAACATACTGGTCTCATCTGGCGCTGATGCCCAAGTATGTCTATTAACAGTTTTGTTGACATTTAATATTTAAAAGGACATGGAATTCAGAATACCCTTCAGTGTAGTACTGTGTTTTACAGAGCTTTTTTTTCCTTCAAATTCTCTTGCATGATTCTTAATTCTAATATATTCTATATGTTGAATTCTGGTAGTTTTTCTGAGCATTCAGGATAGCATAGCAGTGTCTGAATTCAGTAAAAAATAATATACGTATTTAATAACCTTCTGCATTGCCCGGAGCTGAAGTTTGTAGGCTCTGAGCTATTGGGAAATTAAGATGAGATAATTGAATGGAATTTTTCTGCAATGAAATGCTAATGCTTACAGTGGATTACTCTGATGGTTTGTTAATAATATACATGGCCTCTAATTTAGCTACCCTTGCTTTCTTGTCCCTGCTTAATACCTTTGTGAAAAACTATGTCAATTTCAGCATCTAATCCTATGGTTATCTTTAATCAATTGTGCGAGAAGTTGTTCATGATGAGTGGATGCTTTCCTGTGTAAGTTGTGGAAATGTTTGAATTTATTTATGCATCACTGCTCTCTCTGATTACGGAAGTTCATGGTATTATACTTTAAGGCACCTCTGCATGCAATGCTTTTTACCTTTCATTTTCTTAAAATTTCTTATGATTTTGTTCAGCTTTGCGTGTGGAGCATTGATACATGGGAGAAAAGAAAATCAATGACAATACAACTACCTGCGGGAAAGGCAGCTCCTGCCGGGGATACCAGAGTCCAGTTCCATTCTGACCAACTCCGCTTATTGGTAGCTCATGAGACTCATTTGGCAATATATGATGCTTCCAAGATGGATCGCATTCGACAGGTATGAGGTTACTTCTAGCATTAATATATTTGCTTGTGACTGACTGACTGACATTGTAATATGCTTATCTGGTTCTTTGCTGCAGTGGGTTCCCCAAGATATTCTGCCTGCTCCCATATCATACGCAACTTATTCAAGCAACAGTCTGCTAATATATGCTTCTTTCACTGATGGTAATATTGGGGTCTTTGATGCTGATAGCTTGAAGCTAAGGTGTCGAATTGCTCCATCAGCATACCTGTCACAGGCAGCTTTAAGTGGGTGAGTGTCAGGAATAATGGATTGATTCACTTATCAGTTTTTTGTATCAGGCAAATTCTTCTCCCTCCTGTAAAACCGGTCCAACCCACTGGCTCAACTTGCTAGCCCACACGATGGGATAGGGTTAGGGTTCGCCTGCAAATTTTGTTCTTTCTTTCACTTATTTGGAGTGCCAAACAAAAAAGGCTAAGTGGGTATAATGGGCTTGACCCTTTTATATATGTGAAGAAAAAAAGACAAAAGGGAGTGTAAATAAGCCTAACCCTTTTGTATCACACAAAAATAAATTGGGCTAAATGAGTTGTATTGGATTGGGTCCCTCTTTTTTTAAAAAAAAATTATTTGTGCCAGCTAAGAGCTGGCCCGCCAACCTGCACTTGTGGGTTATGCTTGGCATTTTGCCAGCCAGCAAAAACTTAGGTTGCACAGGCTTGACCTGGTTGGGGGTTGGCCGCATTCCCAGCTCCCTTATTACTTGAGATAGTTTAGTAGAGGTGCAATCAGACATCAAAGTCTCCAACTTCTTATTTTAGAGGCCCTAGTAGGGTGTGGTTGTTATGAAAAATTCTGTTGTGGCCAGACAATGAAGTCATGCTTAATTTTTGCAGAAGCCAAGCTGTGTACCCTCTTGTGGTTGCAGCTCATCCACAAGAGCCCAACCAATTCGCCGTTGGATTGACCGATGGATCCGTCAAAGTAATAGAGCCCTCGGAATCAGAAGGTAAATGGGGATCTACCCCTCCTGTAGATAATGGAGTGCTAAACGGCAGGCAAGGGCAATCATCTACTTCAAATATCCACACTCCTGATCAGCCACAAAGATAAGATTCATTGTATCATTCTCGTCTCTCATGGTCCTCTCTTCAAGCGTAAGTATATCAGTGTAGCATATTGTTAGGTTTTGATCACCCCATTTGTTGCCTCTTGTCAAGATCACAGCTTGGACATCAAATGATAAATGTTCAGGCTATGTACTTAAACTATAGTGTCATTTTATTGTATTGTATGATAGTCAACTTGTAATTGCGTTCGTTATTTGTAATGTGAATATGTTAATTTTGTTCTCATGTTATTGGCAGAAAAAAAATAATTCTGTTCTCATATTGATATATTATAATATAACGAAATCTCTTGGTTACTGAAGTTGGTGAGAGAGCCTTCAGACTCTGCTGCTTTGGAATGCCGGAAGGAATTATTCCCGCACTTTCATAGTTCAAATATTTCCTTGCTAATTTTAAAATTTTGACGAGTTATAATCATTAATAAATAATTAAATATTTAAGGAATATGGCCAAAAGCAAAAATCTAATTTGAAGAAGGGTATCAGTAAGAGTTGGGAATTCGGCATCTAAAAATGGAGTCGAGCTTAACGGCTCGTTTACGCCTGTTTATAATTTTTTTTTTTTTAAAAAAAGGTTTATAGTAATTATGATGGGCATGGAGAAGATGAAATGAACAATATTATTTATATTGTTTAATGTTTAGTTTATAGTTTACATCTTTATCTAATTATTTATTTGATTGTAGACATTAGTTTTTAAACTTTGTGTATGTTGTTTTTATTTTGGTAAATATAGACCATGTTTAATGTTTTAATTTAGTTTTGATAAATAAAGAGAAAAAAAATTTTAATTGTATTTGATGAAGTCCAAATGTTATGAAACCTTTAAGAAAAAATTGAAAAATGATAAAGTTAAATCTCTATCTCTTGAAAATATACATAGAGAAAACTGATAATGTTATTAATATTATTTAGTATTTAGTTTATAGTGTGTGACTTTATGTAGTTATTTATTTGATTGGGATTTTGTAAACATTAATTTTTAGACTTAGAAATGATGTTGAAAGTGATGATAGTCTTAGTGAACAAAATGATAATGTTATTTATATTGTTTAGACTTTAATATTTAGTTTATGGTTTATAATTTGATTTCATGTGGTAAGTTTTTAGATTGTGGATATTAGTTTTTGACCTTTTAGACTTTGTGTTTATATTTGTTTGGTGTTTTAACTTAATTTTGATAATATTTATGCTTTAAAATAAGTATTTTAAACTTCAAATGAATAAAAAAGGAAAAATATGTCAAACGGGCCTAAAGCCCGTGGGCCAGCCCGAGCCCATTACTAATAGGGCCGGGCCTAAAAAATGTGATACTTTTTTAAAATCGGGCCTAAATGGGGCAGCCTTATTGGACTGGGCCAACCCGAATTCCCAGCTCTTTAGCCATTTGAAAGTGTGGAAAGGAAATTATTTAACCTGGTCATTAATATAGAACTTGCCACGTCGACAGTTTAACACCTCGACTCTTGGATCCCTATCATTTGACTGCTGGGGGCTGGCCCATAACCTTGATGCCATCATGCTCCGCTTTTTCTTTGTTTTTTGGGGCTATCTTTTGCTCTTGGGCTTTTCGTCTCCGCACTGTGATACATTTGGGGAAACTTCTGACACTCTTTTTATAATGCCAAATAATGAGTGAATTATTGTTTTTTTAAAAAAAAAAAAGATAAAACACTAAAATCGGTAACGCCATCAACGATTTCAGCTTAAATTTTAAGTGGTGGATAGGAGGGGAGGAAAAATGAACCCCTGTCTATTTAGTTTGAAGTTTTGGAGTAGAGGTGAAGAAAAATGAACCTATCTCTACTATCTCCTCCCCTTATTTTGATTACCTCTAAATTAGAGGTTTTTTGGAGGTAGCCAAATTTTGTGACCAATTTATCAATTTCTATTTCATGATATTTCATATTTTCCTCATATAAAAGAAAATTGAAAGAAACTCATTTCTTCACTTAATCACATAAATGATCTAAAAGACATAATTTATATGTAGATTAATTTATATATGTAAAGGATAGAATATAAAATATAAGAGTAAAATGGTAAATTCATTATTATCTTCATTCCCATCTTCTCTTAAATTAAACAAACTATAATTAAATATTACTCACTTTTCTTTTCTTCCTATCAAATCAAATAAGATAATCTCTTATCATTTGCCTCCATCTCCGTACATCACTTCCCTTCAATCCTGCATTTTCCTACATCATCAATCTATATTCCCTTTCCCAAATTTCGTTTCAAAAAAATAAGGGAAAATGACAATAAGATCTTAAAGAAAGAAACTAATAACAAAATAGTCCCTTATAACAACTGAGTAGTGACAATTAACGGCATTAACAATTTACAGGAGACCATTATGATATTAAGTTCTTTTTATAAGATCTTATTGCCAATTTCCCAAAAATAATCACTTATCATGTGAACAATTTCAATATGTTATCTTTTAAAAAAAAAATTTATGTCACATCAGTAAAAAATTAAAACATAAATTCGGTCTAATTGAGAACGAGTATAAAACACTTTCATCATCATTCGGCTTGCGAACGATTAACTGATAGTGCAGCATTTAGTAAATATTTACCATAGTGTAGCATTAGGGTATAATGGCACCCAAAAAAAAAAGGCATTAGGTATAGTTTTTAAACTATTTGGAGCATTTAAACTAAAAAAAAAAAGCCACAAATTCAAAAATTTGCTCGCTAATGGAAATTATTTTTTATCTCTAAAATTTAATTTACTAAATAAATTGAAATATGTAAATCTTTTTGTCTCAAAGTCAAATTTATTAAATAAATTAGAATTTGGTAAAGTCATGTATTTCAAATTCAAATTTACTGTTCATAAAAAAAAATCAAATTTACTGATTTTAAATGTAAATGAGCATTTTCTTCTCGTGTGTTGCATAGTGAGATTAACCAATTGATTGTTTTTAACAAATAACTATTGTGACAATGCTTAATTTTTATGCACAAGTTAGATAACAAACATTGATATTGCATATCTAACATGTACTCTAACTTTTATTAATACCCACATACACAGAGTCCTACGTATGAAGAAAATTATATGAATTACTCATTTCCAAGGAACATAATAAAAACTGAAAACCATACATGTTGGAAGAGTTCCCATATGAAGAGTAGTGTTCAATGTACCTATTTCATCTTCACCCACGGCAATTTTTAGACCATCAATACTTTTCACTCTAGATAGTGCAACGTATAATTGACCATGAGTGAAAAATGGTTTTAAAAGATATAGCCAAACATAGGGCAATGATTGTCCTTGGCTTTTATTTATTGTCATGGCAAATGATAATGTAATTGAGAACTATTTCCGTTGCATTCAAAATGGCTATCTTGATTTTGAAGGATTCATGTTCATTCTATGAATTAGAACCTTTTCATTTGGTCTTGATACATTTAGAGTTATTGCCTCAATAACCTTTGTCCCTATCATGTATACACGTAAACGTGTTCCATTTCACAACCCAGATGCTTGGTCAATATTCCTTAACAACATTATAGGTGCTCTAACTTTCAATACAAGTTTGTGTGGTGGCAAACCTGAAGAAGTGATTGTGTGGAGAAATTCTATTGTGTAAAGGTTGTCAAAACTATCAAAGTCTTCTGTTGACTTGCAGATTGAATCACAACTGAAGAATTCATATTCCTCACCTGGTAGCATAGAGCACATATGATCATTGATCTTACCAACCATTTCAATGGTGGGTGCTAATATTGCCCTTTCATTGAAGTACTCATTCACTGTTAGGTTGTCTAGGATGTCTTCGCAAGTTGCATGGACAATTGTATTAATTAGATCATGATAGCTTGACAACAACACATCTAGTGGGATTTCTATATCTACAACACTATCTATGGAGTCTCCTAAATTACCATCACTAACATCAAGTAACCATTTAGAGAACTATTCTAATTTTTGGTTAACACCTACATTGTTGGAAAAAAAAAATTCAATCTCATGTTTTTTGTCAGGTGAAAAATAGTGCAATGTTTCCATAAATGCGAGGAGGTTATGCAAGCACTCACTATTGTTGTTCTTGTACCTTTTGGTATGACAAGAAGTATTTGTCAAAAATCACTACCCATAAGAATACATTTTCCCCCAAACAGCATATTTGAATACATGATATCCTTCACATATATGTCAAATGCCTCAATCCAATAACGTTGCACCATAGGGGCCTCATCCCATATAATTAACTTTGTGCTCTTGATTTGGTTTGCTAATGGTGAGTTTTGCTATATGGAACACACTGAGAACTCTATAATTTGAATTGGTATTTCAAATCTAGAACGCGATGTCCTTCATGAAGGTAGTAATGTCACAGCGATGCCACTGGATGCAACCGTAAGCACTATGTGTCCATTGGCACAAAGAGTTGAGGCCAATGCATTCTACAAGTATGTTTTTCCAATGCCACCAAACACATAAACAAAGAAAAAACCTCTATTCGATTGCTATAATGATGCCATAACTTTGTCGAATACATCCCTTTTATCTAAATTCAAAGAGTTTAACAATGACTCAAATAGTTCACTCATATAATTTCTATCATAGTTCAACTCTTGGAGGGTAAGATGCTTACTCACGTCAATTCATGGCAGTTCATTTGGAATTGGTAAAGCATTGAAGTCGTGCAAAATCTTCCCATTATGACGTAAGAGAGCATCAATTTCTTTTAGTGCTGCTTGTTCCTTCTCACTCATAGGTATGTGCACCCTTGTTTAATGACAAAGTAGAGTCATGCATATAAGATTTATTTCATAAATGTAATAAGCAAACCACAAAATATGTTATAAAGAGGTTATCATTAATATATTATCAATTATACCTACCACAGAAGCTAGGATCATTACAAGGTATGTAGAGCTTATCTTATAAAAGCATTGTAGCATTTCTTTCCACACGTAATCTGGATGTTGAACAGATCCACATAACAACATTGTGACAAAAAGCTTCCTCAAAGTATGTCTTATGCCCATAATGATGCTTCTTTAATTGTATTGACATACTCCTTATCATCATCAAGCAAGCCACGTGAAAAACAGACGTCTTTAAATGTTTCATGTACAACACCATCAATAGTCTTTATTCCTCAAGATTCCATGGTCTTTGTACTTGCGTTAGGAGAATACGCAAATAGTAGAGCTCCCCAGCTAAAAGTGACACATGAGCCATTCTACCAATTGAAAATCCTTTTTTTCTTCTCTTCCATTGTCGTTTATCCCTCTTATATACATAATGGTTGGAGAATTCAAAGTATGTGAGAGTTTATGCGAAGCTATTATCAACATTCATTTTCATCCATGATAGGAATTATGATTCACTGACACGTGGTTTGTCCATCAACTCTAAAACATCATCTATACTTGTGTAGATAACAACTTGTTGATTTGGTAGATGGAAACTTAGTCTTTCTATAAAAGGATACCTATGATGTATATCAAAACTAAATATTCTCCAAGCAGCTTCACATGATGAAGCATAACGGCAATTGTAATATTGTTGTATCTTATCAATGACTATTGTACCTATCTTATCATTGTTATTGTCAAACAATCCAACAACAACTCCATCATTTTCTTTGTTAATATACTTGAATAAGTATTTAATAGCAGTTGATTGGTTGTACTTTTCAACATTAATGTGTGCATGAAACATTTGTAGAAGATCTATATTGTAAGGCACAACATACCGGTTGTCTAAATGGATACCTTTTAATTGAATTGTTCTACCATCATCTCTTTGCCTGTATGCTGGATAACCATCTTCATCTATTGTTGTGTGCTGAGTAAACCTCTTTAGGAAGTGCTTGCTACATTTGTTTATCTTTCATGCAGGGAGCATTTGGTTTGCTATTTCCATAAGGCCCATGGATTGTGAATTTTTTCACTAACTCATGCAATAGTGGTGAGGACTCCTCATCTGGAATTTTATCATAAATGACCTTGTCAATGGTTTCTAGATTTGACATATTGTATGTTGCATCTAAGAATAGAAGGATATGTGCATGTGGCAAACCTCATTTTTGGAACTCAATTGTGCACATCTTTGTTATATAAAAAGGACAATGAATAATATAATTGTTATTAGAAATAGATTGTTGTTAATGTCAAAGCAAATTTAACTACAACTAACGAAATGTTGCAGCATGTTATATTAATAACAAACACTCTTTAAATGCATATACATGCACAAATTGATCCAAAAATTCTTTTCATCTTTAAAGTCTTCATCAAGGAGCGTAAAGTCAAAAATCCTAGATAACTGGTGTGGACAATAGGATGGATTTATATTCAATTTACTACAATATATTGTTATTTCATTCCAAGCTAGATTGTGAGTAAAGGTAATGAACAAATATGGATAACCAATTGTTCTGTATATTGCCATTGCATCATGGTAATTCTGGATCATATATCTTGCTCCATCAATAAAGGATAATGGTAGAACAATCCTCTTACCTATGGAGGAAGCATTTATCTCACCACTTATTACCACATCTGATAACCCTTGATACAAATATGCACGTAACTCTTTCTAGTGAGTTCTGATCCATAACAATCTTTGAGACTCAATCATAATACATCTATTAATAATAAATTGTTGAAGCAACCTTGAGGCATGATGAAGTGTGGAGAGCTCATTTTGCCTCACCATTAATATGTAACAAAGGAACTCACCCGTTTTCTTGTCTTCATGAGGCTTAAAGTTTCCTCTCTATGTTGAACATCATCCTTATAACCATCTTCACCAAAAGGAAAAAGAATGGGATATTGTAAAGGTAGGTAAGATGCATGTAGTTCATTTATCCATTGAAGTTTTCCTTTGTGTTTCCAAAATGATGTCTCTAACATTGAAATCCATATATATGTTACCCACAATTAATGTTGCAACTTCTGATGATGTCGGTAAATTGTACATTCAACCATCATGTTCCTACTGCCAATTAGCCACATCTTTAAGGGGGTTGCTACTGGACAAGTTAACATTTTAGATGCTAAACAAAATTGCAAAATGTAACACCTTAACTTAGACATTCTTTAGGTCACTTAACGTCCTTTAGAGTATTGCTACACGCGGAAATACGTAAAAATTAAAACTTTTGTTTTTCTT
>JBAGKO010000010.1:1942502-1976470 GCA_037177275.1 Acacia concinna
ATAAGTCACTTTTTTTACCTCCAATCCAAACACAATTGACTTCTAATAAGTTACTTATTTTTATAAGTTACTTATCATAAGCCACATAAGTTATTTTTCACAAGTCACAGCCAAACGGGCCCTTAATCTCTCCATGCTAAACCTCCCAGATCCATAGGTTTGCAACGACATGGACCCTGAAGCACCTGCCTGTGTGCGTATCAGCCAAGAGATCAATTTATTATTACATGCATGGAAATATTTATTCCATCTATCAATAAAAGCACGTGTGAGGAAGGGGAGTGTGTGTGTGTGTGTGTGTAGACCTGTGTACTGGTCAAGACTGAGCTGAACTTGTGTGTTTTGGTCGAGTACTTGGACATGGGATGTCCCCCATGGAAGACCATAATTCTTCCAGAAGGGGACATTCTCATCTTCTTGGGCAGCAACAGCAGTAAGGGACAAGTTCAGAAGAAGAAAAATAATAATGAAACGCGAAATCCAATCCATGAAGCTAAGATGAGAGTGATCAATAAGCAAAAGCGGGTGGAGAAACAACGTTAGTTTTGTGTAAGTATGATGTGGGAATATAATGAGGTTTGGTGGAGGTCAAATATGTAGAAGAAAAGATCCACCGCTGTGTCAGTGACCAATCAGCTAGGCTATATAGCTTTATCCAAAAATAATAATTACTACCGAATGTGTCATGCAAGGCCGTCCAAATCTGCTCCTTTAATTTAATTTCCTTAATCATAAATAGCATTATAATCCACCCACATTTCTGATTTCTCACCTATCTATAAGGATAACACAATTGTTCATTTGAGGGAAAATCATGCTTAAGTACTTTAAGCATGATTATTTTTAAACATTATAATTATTTCGAAAGACCAAAAATTTTTATGACACTTATCTGAACGACAAATATTACTAAATTTTGCGATAATTGTTTACAATAGCAAATTTCGTGCATTTGTTCAGTAAAATCTAACACGCGTATGAATAATAAAAGCTTTAAATTAAGAATAATCATGATTTTAAGCGTTGTAATTATAATTATGATAGTTGTGAAAGAGCAAGCATTTCATCCAAGAGGGGAGGCGAATTGGGTGTTTTAAAAAATTTCTTGGAAACTTGAAAACTCAACCACATATACTGGTTCGGTTAAACTCACGACCTACGTCCAGTTCTCAGTTACCACTGAGTTCTACTACTCCCTAAGATTACAACGGGCTTTTGGCGCCTCAGTACATACTCGATTGACTCTTTAAGAGATCACTCCCCCTTACAAGATACATTCCAAGTTCCCACTTAAAGTATCTCAACTTTGAGTAACTCACAACTATTTTTGGAAGACAATAAATATTCCCTCAATAGAGTTGAATGATAAACACTGAAGTACAGAATAGAATTAATGACAAATTAAATGCAACATACTAAGAAAATTTATGGCTCGAATAGTTAGTTCATTTTTTTGCCGCCATTAATTTTCAAGCATTTATAGTGTTTGAGGAATTGTTGACTGTTGGTATTCCGTTTGTAACCATTGAGCTCTCATAATTCCTCTAGATAGTTTACATTGAGACACAAAGCATTTTTGTTCTTGGTTATAAATAGAGCCGTTGAGGTTGTAGAAGGAAGGTAGGTGAGAATTTAACCAAATTTGTTAAAGTGCATTTAATGATTTTAACACATTCTTCTCACCGGTTGATTTGTGCTTGAAACTACTCGAAATGATTCATAACATGTTCTTAGATATAATATTGATCATAGGCAAAGGTTAGAAGCAAGTAGGTATCAATAAAATTGAATCTTGAATTATTGAAAGGTTTATGATACGATACTCTGTTTTTCTAGAAATTTGATATTTGAAATATCATTGAGGCTTGAAGTTATCCTTGAGGCAACTCTTTAGAAATCAGTAGACTAGAAGATTTACTTAGAAATTAACACTTAAAACTTTGGAAAAATGTTTCCTCGAGAATTGCATAAGTTAATATTACCTTGAAAATATGAATTACCCTTGAGATTGCAAGCATATCTAGATGGTACCCTTGAGGAGCAAATCTTACCTCAAGGTTATTCTTTGAAAATCATAGTTCATGGTATACTTGTACCCTTGAGGATAATTTCAATCCTTGAGGATTTGGGCTTTTAGATAAAAAGTAGTTCAAAGTATAAGTGTGAAATACTTACCACTCTCGAGGTTAATGAGTACCCTCGAGGAACCATAGCCTTACAAGGTTTTGAAACAGACAATCATGTTTTGAAATTGCCTTGCAAGGTTGCCAGAAATAGTGCTACCCTCGAGGCTGGAGTTCACCCTCTAGACTACATTCATTTTTTCAAAACAACAAGGTTTTAATGTAGCCTTGAACCAACAACAAGGTTGATCCTAACCTTGCTGTTGTAGAAGGGACCCATGTCCTCGAGGTTACCACTCACCCTCGAGGGTAGGGTCATACTTGGCCAAAGGGCAAGGTTCTGGTTCAGCTTTGCTAATACAGCAAGGTTATTCACAAACCTTGCTGTTGTAACTGAAGACTACTTTCCTCGAGGTTGTCCTTTACCCTCGAGGATGAGGTCACAACCTGCCAACAACAAGGTTCTGATCCAGCCTTGCACCTACTGCAAGGTTTTGGTCTTGCTTTGCACCTACTGCAAGGCTAGAGCTAAACTTATTTGTTGTGGCAAGGAGCCCGTTTCCTCGAGGTTGGACATCACCCTCAAGGTTATGGCTCTTTTCAGTCAGTCAGCAAGGTTTTAGTCCAGCCTTACACTCACTACAATGTTGGAGCTAAACCTGGCTGTTGTGGCCTAGGGTCTATATCCTCGAGGTTGACCTTCACCCTCGAGGCTGTGACACCTTTTAGCTAACTTGTAAGGTTTTCTCCACAACCTTGCAGTTATGGCAAGGCTAGCTCTAAACCTTACCGTTATGGTAAGGCTAACTACACTCGAGGATCCTTCTCACCCTCGAGGTTGGAAAACCAGCAAAGCTTTTGTCTTAGTTCAAAATTCTTTCTTTCTAACTAAATGAATATTACTCAATGATACCTACTTAAGTAATTTCCCTTTAGTTTTTTACAATTGAAACACTTTTTTCAAATCCATCTAAGTTTAGTTATCATCAAAATATAGGATCTAACAAGTTGCCGTGTGTACCAGTTACTACGCATATTCAGATAACAAAAACTTGTGGATGAAGTAAGTATAATAACCTATAACAATTGTATAGGCTTTTTAATCCTCATCATTGTTCGCTTTAATTTCTATATCTCTTTGTTAGATTTTGGGTCCCGATTTGCCCTTGATGGGTGGTATTCACTATTTTATGTGATTTTGTTGGGCTTATGTAATGCCTAAAATGTGGGGAAAATGGAAATAGATAAGCATTTTAGGAATTAAAAGGATTTAATAAGTGTATAAGGGTATTTTTGTCATTTTTATATGCAAAGTGGATAATAATAATGAAAATGGAATAATTAAATATTAAGTTTGAAACAGTTTGATAATTTGGTCTTTATTTCAGGGTTTAAATGGAGAAAAGGTTGAAACTTGGAAAAGATGCAAAAGGGACCAATTTACAGAGAAGCAAATGAGCTAGGGGTAGTTCTGTAAACTGAAAAGGGACCTGGATACAAGAGCAAGCTAAAACCATGAAGGAAAGTGGAGGAGGGATCTGTATTTTAATTTTCGCACAAACCTAAAAAGGAGCAAGGTAAAACCATGAAAGAAAGTGGAGGAGGGATTTGTATTGTAATTTTCGCAGGGTAAAAGTGAAAATTAATAAGTTCGCAAGCAAGGTTAAACGAGGGAAAAAATAGAGCCGTTGATCAAGCTTACTATAGAGTTGGTCTGATCCATTAAGCAAAGTACACCGTTTCATTAAAGATGGGCTCGCTCTCCATCATCGTCAATTGTTCAACTTTGACCAGATCTCACCCGTTGATTATTATTCCAGAGAATAAAACAGAGATGGACACTTGGCACAGCATTCACTTTCCGATATCAACTGCCATCTGAATTGTGACCGTTGGATCCTCCAACGATCACCTACCTCACCTCAGGCAGTTTTGCCTGACCCGCTCGTGACCCACGAAGGTGCTCATGACCCGAATTATATAATGCCAATTTCCAGGCTATTGCGGACTTCGTGATTCACTTTTGACTTCCAGAGTAGGTCGACTAGGAGAAAGGAGGGATCTGGAGGAGTTTAGGAGTTTGGGATCCAGAGGTTTGAGAGATCTAAGTTCATCTTCAATGGCAGATTCCGACAACCATCTTCTCTGTGATTTAGCTTCTGTGATAGCAATAAGTGGCTAAGTTTTTATTCTATGTGTGATATTCCATGCAACTCTGTTTCGCCGGAGATATTTCAGAGCCTGTAAACTGCTTTACTCATTGTTATCTGATGGTTCCAAGTTGCGATTCAGAGTAGTTCATATTTGAGCATGCCTAGGTTTAGGATTTTGCATGTATGAGTGAGAGATTTTATAGTTAATTGGTTGATTAACTCATATGACTTGATTAGCTTACATGTGATTGATTTCTGGTTTACTGTGCTTGTTGAATACTGGAAACAATAATATGAGAGGGAGCAATGATGGTGATACATGTAATTACACAGAGATAGTTGATCAATTGTGTTTTGAAACAAAGCATTAGTGTTAATATTTTTCCTAGAACTTCTAGTTCATAATCTTTAATTTCTAGTAGCTATTTAGAAACATTTAGCTAGATAAATGAAATCTGAATTGAACCTAAATTGTTAATTAATTAACCTAGAATAGAACATGAAAAGAAATAGAAAATCTAATTGAAAAGGAGTGATAGAGAGTCTATAGATGGAGAATGACCTGGGTTTATTTCTAATCTAGATTTTAACTGAATTAGTCTAAGTAATTAGCTTGTCAATGAATGAACTGTTTGAGTAAGAAATAAGTAGCCTTATCAAATAAGAAACAACTGTGTGCTATGTGATTAGGAAGCAAGTAGTCTTATCATATAAGTAACAAATTATTAATAATTATGGATTTGTTAATTGAGAAACCAGTAATTAAATTTAAGGAAATTAATTCTTTCCTGATTATCACTTTGGGAACAAGTAGGAAGTGCACATAACTTCGTAATTAATGGTCTTTATGATGTGGCTAGCTCCCTCAATTATTCTCATCCTTGTCATTGGGCTATCTAGTAATCTCATCCCTATCATAGAGCCATCTGGTAACATCTTCTATTCTACCATCTCTTGCTGGTGACATGCTATGCCAACCCTTATTAGACCCTAGTAATGTAATAATTGCATCAATATTATTATGTTAAGTTAGGGAGCATTAGAGCTTTGACCCAGATTCCAACGTGTATCCTCCCTGGTACTCAAGTATCTTATCTCGCCTTATTTTCCTTCACTCTATTATAAACAAAAAAAATCAATAACAATTGTATATAAACGTATATGAAGGTTGGATGTGGAACTATTGAATTGTGGATATGGAAGTTTAAGTTGTGATTGTGATTTGTGAATGTAAAATTTTTGAAACTATTATTTTTAATTTTTCTTATCGAAGAGGCATGAGCAATTTTCCTATCATAAATAAAAACCACGTCAAGATTCTAATCATATAGTGCGTAAACCACACACAATCATATATATATATGGGGAGTGATTCTCCTCTTATTAGTTATATATTTATATACAAATAGGTAGGATAGAAAATTAAACTGAGGGTCCACATGGCACTCGGGGACTGTGGGAGTCTTAGAACAATAATCAAAGATTATGTACTTGCTTCTGACTTCACGGTAGGATTTCTTCTGAAGAGGATCAAGATTCCAATATTTGGCTGCGTTCCACCAATTCTTCGAAGAACCATCGTCGTTGCACTGTGGATCGTTGGTGATCTGTGTTGGACATGCTCCAAATCCTCTGTAATGAGCCACATAGGGTCCCTCGTTCCAATTCACTGGAACCCCATAATTTGATGCCCACGTTCCATTCCATAACGTCCCAATAACACGCATTGCTTGCTTTGGGAAACTCCCCCCTTATTATTCTTGAACACCCTCACTGGCTTGTTGTCCATGAACCACCTGACACACACACACATATATATATAGTTCATGCATGTTGATTCAAGGAGAGAAAATGACATGGTGCTTAATCATTTAGTATGTATTAATGAATTACATACACTATTTGGTGGGGATTCCAGAGGAGAGTGTAGTTGTGGAAATCAGCAGTTTGGTCGAACCAGTGAGGGAACCGTTGCTCTCTTCTACCTTTACCGTTGGTGAAAGGTTTGTGTGAATCACGTACGGTCGTTCTTTTCCATTTCCTCCCAGAAGCTCGAAGTCTACTTCATCCCACTTTCCCTCATCTAAAGAACGCAACTATGTATATATACATATATACAAAGAGACGAGTCACTCTCCTATCCATGAACAATTTTAATATTAAAAGCCAGAAATGAGTGAAACAATTAAATCTATATATCGTACGTACATAAAAGGTGGTGATAACTCCGGTGGAATCTTTCTGCGGCATCTTAATCTTCATGCTAAACCATTCAGATCCAAAGGTTTGCAACGACTTAAACCCTGCAGAACCTACGCACGTGTATCACCCAAAGATAATTCATTATTACGTGCGTGCATGGTAATAAGAATTTTATTTATCAATAAGACCACGTGTGAGGAAGGAGAACACACACACCTGTGTATTGGTCCAGACTGTGTTGTACGTGGTCGAGTATTTGAACATGGGCTGTCCCCAATGGAAGACCATAGTTCTGCCAGAAGGGGACATTCTCATCTTGGGCACCAACAACGTTGATAACGACGCCAGCAGCGAGAAGGGTCAAGTTCACAGCAAGAAATTTAATAACGAAAAGCGATTTCAAATCCATGAAGCTCTGCTTGTGGAACTGGTTCTTTGATGATCTATTGTCGTGAGCTGTTGGCCAGTGCATAAAGTGATGATGATGGGTATTTATAGCCTTTAGGTGGTCTCTCCAATAAAAATCATAATCAAATATATGCTAGATCCACTAACAATAAACATAAATAACAACTTTCTCAATGAAGAGTTATATTTTTATTATACGTAGGGTTTTCTTAAAAAGTACGATATTTCACCAAGACACTGGCAGTCATCACACATTTAATCATAATCTTTTCACACTTATTTTTAGGAAATGAAGAGACATTAACTCAATGACTTTTTCATTATTATAACTTTTTACATACCCTTCAAATAAATTTTTTAAGAGATTATATATATAATGGGAAAGGAGTGTCTTCATTAATCTTCGTCTCCATTTTCTTACCATTGAATGTATTTGGCCACCATTAGATTAAGTTTTGATGGTAGAGATTTATTCTATTTATCATAATAGATTTTTATTATATTTAATGTTGTAATAATATTTTAATGGAAAAATTAAAATAAAGGACTTAAAAAATAATATTTATTGTAAATAACCAAAAAACTGTAATTACTTAAAAAGACCAAACACCAAAATATAAATTTAAAGTGATTAAATTGCCTCTAACAAAACCTCATATATTATCTATTGTATTCATAATTAAAATATAGTTGAAATTAAAACTAAAACTACCCATCATTCAAATGTGATATAATCACATTTTTTTATTCCATATTCTTACAATCAATATATCATCAAGAAATTACACAATTTATATTATCAACATCAATATCAATTAGGCTCTTTTTAAGTAAAAACTAATTAAACACTTTTTATAAAAATAAAATATGAATTGATTTCATATTTTTCAGGCTATAATATATTATTTATATTTTTTTAATTTTATTAACATTAAATAAATTTTTAACCATATAATTTTTTTTCTTTGATAACTAGATCATATAAAATTTCTTGGTTTATAAGAAATTATAATTTTGGGAAAAAAAACTAAGAATGGGTACTTTTTTGAAAGTTGTGAAAAATGAAAATTGAAACAGATTTTGTTTAATTTGAGAAACTTAGAATTTTGTATTAATTTTAAAAATAGGATGAAGGAGAGGATGTAGGGTATTTTAGTATTTTAATTTTATATTTTTGCATTATTCCTTTTAAATAATTACAAATTTTATGGTATTTCTCAATAAATACTATTTTCTCTAAGTCCTTAATTTTAATTTTTCCTATTTTAATATTGCATTAAATCTCAACCATTGAAACTTAATATAATAGTGGATATACTCAATGAAGAATAAACGGAGAGAGTGATCAATGACGAGATATCAATCACTCTCTCCATTTACTCTCTATTTATAGCTCGTTTGGATCAATTATATGGGACGTGGTTACATATAATCTCAATGCAATATTCTGATTACAGTGGTTGGTTGAGCTTACGTAATGTAAAATAGATTACATTGCTATCTATGATTAATGGGGACGCAGTTATCCTGTAATCAAGTGAAAAAGACACTATTGTTATTATAATTTTTAAATTTGACCAAAGTGCTCACTCATAAATATTTTAAAATATTAAATAATTACTACCATTATGTATTAAAAAGAATAATTAATTATATAATTTTAAAAAAATATTTCTCCATTAAAAAATTTAAAAAATATATTCCGTCAGTAAAATATTAAAATATCCCACTAAATATTAAAAAATTACTATGAATTCAATTTGTATCCGATATAATATTTCTACCATCAAATATTAAAAAATTATTATAAAGCTGATGTGTACACATCACAAATTGAAAAATTTATTATAAATCCAAAGTGTATATTTTACATATATGTTTAGATAGAGATAATTTTATCTTTGAATATATTATTCTCTTATATTTTTATGTTAGACGTAATCTAACCAAACATTTTTATGTATGCATTGTCATTCCTTAACAGAAAATCAAATAAATTCATAAAATTATCATTATATTATCCTCAATTTTGTAAACCAAGTGGACACTTAGTGTATCCACCTTTAATTGAGTAAGCGGTTTTACTTTATCTAGTAGGCTGTAATGAGGGGTTAGGGACACATGATCATGAGTACCATGATGCGAAATGATTAAAAATAAAAACTTTTTTTAAGAGTTGGCATGCATAGGATAAATTTCCTAATTTATAATTAAGAAAGAGAAGAAATTATGAAATTAAGAGGATGAGTATGTTATTTTAAAATATACATATTATATTAATTATCTTCTCTAACATGCCCAAATTAGATTACTAGGTCTGGAGGAATAATATGTTTCAGACTTCTTCTTTCTAGTTCAGTTTTGTTTGTTTATTCGAGCCAAGAGGCCAGAGCCAAATTTTGTGTAGACTCAGATTGAATGGCTCTTTTATAATTCTTATCTCTTTCAATATCACTTCAGTGTCATCATAATAGAGTAGTGCTTGGTGAGTGAGGACAAAAAAACAAGGGCCGTGCTCGGTGATTTTTATATTTTTGGTTTTAATGGTTTGTGAGAAACTATCCAATACTCCTTTTATAGTATTGATTTGTACCTGTCAGTGAATTTTGTTTTTTCCCATAACTTAAAGGTAATTTTTGGTTGGAAGTATTTATTATGAGCCAATTTTATTTTAAAAGTTCTTTCATGAAGTAATTTTACACTTAACCATTATTCTAATTAAAAGTGGAAATCAGGCCAGCCCGCGGGCTAATGGGCTGGCCTGATTGGATTAACTGGCTAAACGGACTACCCATTTAGCTAGTTTATTTAGCCAGTTCGAAGCCGTTTAGGCGGGTTCGCCAGCCCGCCTGAATTTTTTATTTTAATTTTTAATTTTTTTAATATTTATAATTCTTTTTTATTTCTATTTTTTTAACTACTTATAGCACACTCCATTTCTTTTATACATTTGAATTATGTAACCATTTTTCATTTTCACTTTCATTTTTTTACCACTCATATCACAAAAATATGTAAACTTCTCTATTTTAAATTTAATAATAGTATATTAAATAAATATAATATGAAAATAAAAATGTCACATAAAAAGTATGAAAAAGTTGTTAAATACAACATTAAAGATAAGTGGATAAAAGTATTTGACTCAAATAAGTGAGTTTAAATTGTAAAAAAAATAAAATAAACAGGCCAGCCCGCCTAAACCCGATAGGCTAAACGGGCTAGCATTTAGCCATCTATTTGGCGGGTTAAACAGGTTGGGCCCGCGGGCTCAACCCATTTTACCGGCTCTAATCCTAATTAAATTTGATCATTAATACAGGCCCAACCCGTTTTACCGGCTCTAATCTTAATTAAATTTGATCATTAATTGACTAGTGTGTCATTTACGGCGCAAATTTGTTGTAAAAGTTTTCACTCAAGAAATAATTTTATCTTAAAAGTTTTTAAATCGCAACAATATCGCTATAATTTTTAGAATAAAATTGCACCTAACTGTGAAACATAACGGTCAAATCCAAAATTACCACCAATAAATGCTTCCCAAGAATTACCTTTAACCCAAATATTATGCAAGTTATTCTTATGACAAAAAATCAGTAAAAAATGATTGTTTGAAAATTTTAATAGTTCCAAAGACTTGAATCAATTAACATGTCATTCTTGCCCTTAAAATTTTTAAATGGAAAATTTTCACCAATTTTCTTATTATTTCTCTTTACAAGAAATAAAATCGAAGTCGGTCTTTGGCGCTGCGCGACAATCTGGCGGTCTTTTTCACCCTTCCCACCTTAACTGGGGTTTACCTCCGAACCAAAAGTCATTTACCCCGTTCACTCTCTTCGGCCGCTGCCCGTGTTCGCGCGCCACATCCTCTCCTGCAGTCCTCCACTCACTGCCGCCTGCTCCGTTGTAGTCGTTCGCTGCTGCCATCTCTCCCATATACTCGTTCGTCCTTATCTTCTTTCTCTTTGTCTCTGTGTTCGTTCTCCACCTTTGATTTGTATTTTGCAGATTCGATTCTAGTGAGCGTCCCAGTTCGTTCTTCATCTTACAGATTCTGTCTTTGTCCTTCACCCCTTTCCCTCCCCTCCATTGAACCAAGCAAATCTTTGTCTTTTGCATTTTTAGCTTCAGACATCTTTCGTTATCCCTAGTTCTCAATATTTAGGGTTTTACATTTCTTCTGTTTCACACTCTTTTCTGTTCTCGGACATTTTTTCTTCATTCTATCTCTTACCTCCTTTCGTAATTATTCCCACCCATTCTTATTTCCTTTCTCTGCCTGTGCAGGTTTCTCTTACATTGCCTTATCATCAGAGAATCGATTTGAGCTCCCTGGCCACCTGAACCTGCTTCGCACCTTGCTGTCATGGCTTGAGACTACACGCTGTTGTTTTGGATTCCCAATCACGGTATGCCATTTGATACTTCTTTGTACCCTCCCCTTTATTACTTTGTGCTTCGACTTCAACAGGCCTTTCTCAAGTAATTATGTTCTTGATTTCTTCACCTTGTTTTTTTTTTTAAGAATAACATTCTAAGCAATTGCGAATTTACGTCTTTAGTTTGGTTTATGTTTTTGTATATTATATATGCTTCTTCACTGTTATGTCTGTTGTATTGGCTTTTTGTCCAACAGCTCATGACCACTTTTCTTTTTTTAAAGTTGAGGCGTTCTGGGTAGATACTAATTTTCAGATAGTTTTTTCAGTCCAAAAATTGCACGACACTGCTATCTCTGTCATTAATCGTTGTTCTGTATTTGGTTTATTTTATGGCAGGGTTTATCTAATCATCTGTGAAGAACTTCATCAATGGCGAATCGCACGGATCCAGCAGCCAAAAGCATCAGAGGGACGAATCCTCAGAATTTGGTCGAGAAGATTCTCCGATCAAAGATCTACCAGAACACTTATTGGAAGGAACAGTGTTTTGGTTTGACAGCGGAGACCTTGGTAGACAAAGCCATGGAGCTCGAATATCTTGGTGGGACTTATGGTGGTAGCCGCAAACCCACACCCTTCATGTGCCTTGTCATGAAGATGCTGCAGATCCAACCTGAGAAGGAAATTGTGATTGAGTTTATCAAGAATGAGGATTACAAGTACTTCTACCTTTTCATTTTTCTTTGCATGATTTTGCCATCTTTTTTTCTCCTTGTATGCTTATTGTTGGAGAGGAAAGTGTTGTATCTATTCCTGATTATCTACTGGGAAAATTGTTCTAAATTGACGTGGAGAATGAGTTTGAGATCATTTAGGTCTAGGGTCTCTTTACCTTGAATTGGTATAGGAAAATTAGATAGCTCTGAAATCTTAGGTTAGATATTCCAATGTAACCTGAGAAACAATATTTTTCAAAAACTGTTTCAAAACACTTATTTTGTTGATTGTGTTGCCGTTGGAAGGCCTCTACTCTGTTCTGAGGCACGGGAGTAATTTTACTATTTCAAAACTGCAGTGCTCTTCTTGGACTATGTTCAACTTTCCTTCTAAGGAAAAAGGGAGAGAATGAAATTTACAATGTCACTGAATCACTGATGTTTTTGTCTTAAAAAATACATATATATTTCTTGTTTTCCTCCCTACCTCCTGCTGTTTGATGCGTGCTTCTTTTAGCAGTTTCTGATTTTGTTGGTTTCTAAAATATGACTGCAGATATGTTAGAGTACTTGGTGCCTTTTACCTGCGTCTTACTGGATCTGATATTGATGTGTATCGATATTTGGAGCCCCTATACAATGACTACCGAAAACTGAGGCAAAAATTACCTGATGGCCGTAAGATTTTAAACTTCATATGAAAGCTTCTGCCTTATCAATTCTATGCTAGTGCCCCCCACACATGACCACCCCCCACCCCCCCCAAAAAAAAAAAAACCAAAAGAAAAAGAAAGGAATCCACATCAGTTCTAATCAATATGTTTATTGTACCATATGCTTATTGTGATTCACAATTTGAGGAATTATTTTGTTCATGATGTTGCAGAGTTTAGTTTGACACATGTGGATGAGGTTATTGATGAGCTCTTGACAAAAGATTACTCCTGCGATATTGCTCTGCCTCGAGTTAAGAAAAGGTTTCTTTGTTGTTTTTTTTTGTAACTGCTCATGTATAACTTTCCATCTAGAACTTGTTATGGCAATTTTTTTATGTTCTATTTCTACTGTGTTACATTTTTATGATGAAGGCGTCCCTTTTTTAATAGTTTTTTTGGGGTAGCTGGTACAGTAATTGGTCCTTATGAAATTTACTTTTCTGTGTGATTATCTATTGCTGAATTTGAAAAACAGGCATGGGAAACTTTGAAATTTTTTTCTTGTCAAACTGAGGCAACTTTTCTAAGAAAAGTTTGTGACAACGATATTTTAGGTAGTATTTATTTGAAGAGATGGTTATTTAATTTGGGTTGTGGTAGGAGTGTTAAGTTGAAACGTCTTCATATCTATGAGAAGCTTTTTTCAGATATGGTTATTGTTAATTGTCTTTCCATCTTGTCGTCTGTTTGTTTCACAGGTGGACCCTTGAATCTAATGGTACCCTTGAACCTCGACGTAGCGCTCTTGAAGAAGATTTTGAGGAGGAAGAAGAGAGAGAGGAAAATGAACAGCCTGTCGATGATGGGCTAGAAGATGGAGGCTATGAGAAGGTGTGTTTCCTTCTTGATGAGAAGCTATTATTTTTCATTTTCCCCTCTTTTATTTAATGTTAAGTCAAGTATAGGCAGATATAATTTTTGGTCTGATTATTGAATGTTTAACAGGATTATTATCGCGGACGAAGCCCCACAAGGGAAAGAGATAGAGATAGAAGACGTGATAACCACAGGCACAGGTATTTTTTACTTATCGCAAGCATCTGCATGGCTTGACACTTTAGTTTTGTCAATGAGACTGAATGGAGTATAATTCTTTTTTGGTGGCTCTTGGTTTGTGCATTGACTAATTTGTTAGGGTTCAGGTTTAAAAGCCCAATGCAAGCATAATTTGCTTTTTATAACATGTTTGCTGGGATAATGACGAGCATTTTTTTATCATAAAGATGGCTAATATGTATCGGAAGCTGTTTCTGAAGTTACACAACATATTATGTTGTTTAAAGTCATATTTCAATTTCCATTGTGGCATTCATAGCCATTTGTGGTGCCCAACTGCTTCCTAGAGTAAAACTGTATGATCTTGCCAGGTTTCTCTGCACTGACAGTGTGCAGCGAGAAGTATGATGGATCAGACATTGTGTTTACTGTTTAAATATGGTTCCATGCGAGCACATCAACATGTGAATTAACCAATTAGTCTTTTAGGGCGTTGCATATTTATTGTTAGAAAAGCTCTTCATGGTCCTAAGCGACCCTTGCTGTTGAAATTGGGTCCCTTGATCTTTGTTTTTTAAAACTAAAATTTGCATCTTTGGATGTCTGGTTGCCAGGGATAGAGATTATGACCGGGATTACGATAGAGACAGAGAGAGAGGGCGAGGCCGTGATAGAGATAGAGAGAGGGACAGGGACAGAGACAGGTATCGTGTAAGGGAAGAACGAGAGTATGGGAGAGAAAGAGAGGGGAGGGAGCGAGAGAGGAGAGACAGAGATAGGGATCGGGAGAGAGGGAGACGAAGGAGCCACTCAAGGAGCAGAAGTAGGAGCAGAGATCGGAGGGATAGGAAGAGACATGCACGGAGCAGCACAAGTCCAAGTAGTAGAAGGCATGATGATGGGGGTGCAAGCCGCGAAGAGCCTAAGAAGAAGAAGGAGAAGAAGGAGGATGGGACTGATCACCCTGATCCTGAGATTGCTGAAGCCAACAAGTTACGAGCTGCTCTTGGCTTGAAGCCTCTCCGACCCTGACCCCTCCCTCCGTTTCTATTTTGTCTGTGTTGTGTAGCAAGTACAAAACAACAAATGTTGCGGCTTTCAGATTGCGCCTTTGCATGGATTGTAATAAAGGGGCTGTTGCTGAGTTTTGTACCAGGCTACTAGTGTCTGACACTATTGCTGCCCTAGTTTCTTCGCCGTCTCGTGAAATTTTAAGATGAAAGACACTATTTATGTTAAATTGCATATATTCATTAGATCAAGTGAATTTGTATGCACGTGTTAACCAACAGTTACAAAATAACAAGTATTTATGTGAAAATTTGCATGTTCTAATTTACATGGTGAGTGATCAGAAATTGATTTCTCACGTCTTCTTTTTGAAAAAATATAAATTAAAGTACTTTTATGAAGTATGGTATTTTGCTGGAAAATCTAACGAGTCGCTTCTTTGCCAAGCAAGACGTATGAGTGATGAGATTAAATTCTGAATAATTGATATATTGGTTTGAAGTGTAAAGCGAGGAATACACTTGAAGCAGCTGTCAGTGCTCAAGAATTAATATAAATTTGAAATATTTGGATAAGAGGAATGCAAATGAAGAAAGACGAGAGAGTTGGTTACAAAAGTAGATCTGGGATTAAAACGCCATCTGAGTCGTACTGCAGGACGCCTGAAGAATACAGAGGCTTGCATCTCCCTCCCATGAGGATCCTCTTCTTGCACAGACATGCTTCTTCGTCTTCACCTTCACCTTCACCTTCAACCTCCTTCCTCACTCTCTTTTTCAGCCAACTTGTAATGCTCACTATTCTTGACAGAGCCATAACCAAGCCGCACGATCTCACCTTGATCCTCCACACTGCCCAACCGCTCGCAACATCTGTACGCTCTCTTGCAGCTTCACCCTTATAACTCTTGTTCCCATCAACAATCCTCGCTAAAGCAAGAACTTCATGTTCGTGCTTTCCTTCCTCTGCTTCGTGAGGCTTCACAGCATTGTCAAGCTCTTGTTTAACAAGCTGAAATAACGGACCTTTGATTCGCTGATTTCGACGCACCAAATCGTTTCCCTCCGTGGCGAAGTGCTTCACTTTCCCGTCATGGGAATCGCTCCTTCCTAATAAACTCTCTGAGTCACTATGATCTTCGTCTTTTTTACCCAGTGATCTCTTCCTTCCAAACACTCTGGAGAAGAAGACGGGGGCAACTTTCTTCAGAAATTGATAACCACGTTCAAACTTTCGGCTTCTCCTGTGCATGGTTTTGTCCATAAACTTGGGAATTTTTATGCTTAACTTTGAATGATCGAGCATGGCGATGCTAATGAAGTGAGACGAAGAAGAATTTGATGGAATGTTAGTAGCAGCAGGAGGATTCTTACATGCGATGGGGTTTTCTTCCACCGTTGTGTTGAGCTTGGTGGAATTTGAAGCAGATTATGGTGTGTGGGTTATAAACTTGAATAATGGAGTTAAGAAGTGGGAACTTGTGGAGAAGTGGGAGTTAATATTTCCTTATTTTGTGGGATTTACTAGGTGCATTCTTTTAAACTGCCCAGGTAATTTAGTCCCAAAACTTATTTGAAGTAAATTTATATTATTTATTTCATCTTCATTTATCTCGGGTATCATATTACCTCCTCTGGGATAAATTGGAATAAGTTCACCTACAAAAAACCTGACACTGGGATATGGGCCCATTTTTTGGAGACCTCAAGATAGGCCAATTAATAACAGGTTTTTTTTTAAAAAAAAACATCAAATATAACTACTACATCGGATTCCAAATGAAGCGAGTCATCATACCCTGCTCATTTATCCACGCACGGGAACATTGTAAAGTCCGCCTAATGCCGGGATAATACTCGCCCATGTCTTAATTATAAAGACTTTTTAAAAAATCTTATAAAATTTTAAAAAATTACTTATATTATTTTAAAATATTAAAATTTATTATTTATTTTCAAATTATATCATTTGACTTATAAACTAATATATAATGTAATAAAACAGAATATATAATATAATTAATTTTTTTAAAACTTATCTAAAATTCTCTAAAAAACCCTTATAATTAGGATTGGATGGAGTATCTCCTAACAATTTGACGTGGCTAAACAACTCAAACTCACCTAATTTCATTGCACGATCAACATTCAACCGTGATAACCTATTAATCCTAATATTGTATTAATCTATTAAAGTAATCAAGGCCATTATCAAAATTAAAACAGAAATTAAGTGTCTTTCATCCATCATTATTACTCATTTATGTAGTCAATACAGTACAAATAATCTTATTGTTCTCGATTCAAATAGCTACATTTGAATAAAAATAAGCTCGTCTTTTCTTACTCAACTCCAATATGTTATGTTCATTATTGTAGTATTTCGTTAAATTGTGTTGAGCATGAGCAGTGAGCAGTAAATTTTAGTTGTACAACTTTTGACGCATGGCGGCTACAGAGCATCTCATCCTCATGGTATGGATCGTGGAATGCCTGACACAACCTATACATACAAATACAAGTGTAACGATACAACAGCCGCAAAAATGGCAACTGAGGGTGTACTTTATAAAATCTCTCTAAATGGGGAGGAACACATCGCCATATTGTCTTCAACTTGGATTTACTTACAGGTTCAAGCCGTTAGCAAACACACCATTAGAACTTATCTACTAGACCACGTTTGTTGTCAGTCGGTCCAACAGCTGAGCACAAGAAGCCATAATCAAAACTTGCAACAACCACCAACACACCTACTAAACCATCTCAACTCACTTCTTACACCTCACATCTCTCACATTCAACAACCAACAACAAAGTAAAAACCAAACATGCTCGCACTGCCAGGGAAAAATTATACTAATATTTACTATTTTACTAAAATATTAGATAATTACTATGCTGTCACTGTGGGTCTGCTAGGCCTTTTTCCTTCCATGGCATCTTTCTTCCTTCCACAGTTCGCACAGAGGAATGGACCTTCCCATGGCTTAGATGCCGGTGAGAAAAAAGGTCCAGAGTTCACCGATAAACCATCGCCAGAAGGTTGATCCACCTGGCAGACCGCACAACGGAAAATCCCAGAGTTGGCATTCAAAGGAAAATCCTTACCAAGCCTGCATTTGCAACAAGAAACTTGAAGAATCAAGATTTAAAACTCAATCCCATCCAAATAATATGCAGGACAACAAAAACCATTTTCATCCTACCAATTGTCAGAGAAAACGCACAGAAGCAGGCATTTCACAAATAAATGTAGTATGCAGATTTAAATGCAGCAGCTATGGGCTGGACAAAACATCTGTTACTGGGGAACGTACCTTTCTGCAAGCATTGCAGAACCCTCTTCAAATAACTCCTCTACAGCTCCCACAGCAGAAAGCTTGTTACTAGCTTTGTTAGTGGAGTTCTGAGATTTCTTTCCAAAGAGAAGTGAAGTTAACATATTATGTTTCTTTTTTGGAATTGATGGTAATACAGGATGGTCTGAAGGAATAATGTCTACAACAAGGCAGGTGGTATCATCCTTCAGTCCCCGTGACCTTAAAGCCTCCTGCAGAAAGGAAGAACGGCAAAGCATTAATACAAGAACATGATTGGACACCTTCAAAAACAATAAAACAACTGCTCCTAGTCTCCATCACCTTAACTACCAGCTTTGCAGCAAGCTCTGCAGGTAGACCCCGACAAGACTTGGCAGCCATATCAGAAGATAAAGCATCCCAAATGCCATCAGAAGCTATGATAAGCCTTCCACCAGCATTTGAAAGCTGAGCAACTCACAAAATGTTTGTAAATACAACTCAGTACCTTTTCACACAAAAGGTCAAATGAATATATTCCAAGAATAAAACTATCTCACCTTGACTTGCTTAACATGTGGAATTGGCACAATAAATTCTCCCACATCCGTGTCACCAATTGATCTAGAAAGACACAGTCCACCAGGCCAGCAGCGAAGGGGTCCTACCTGTATACATATTTAGCAATTAAAGTAAATGAATTCAAAGCCAGCACTGGCTAGAAAGGCTGAAGTAGATTATGTCGCACCTCATTGCCTCCAAATACATTGAGTCTTCCTACTTCACCACCACTAGCAGTAACACGTTCTCTCTCTTCTACATTTTCTTCCAGTCTGTGATCAACTGTCAGAAGAGATACTACACCTCCCTGGGTATCTAATATGCATCGGGAATCCCCAACAGATGCAACAGTGACAGTCCAACCATCAACCAGAACAAATGTTGCTGTAGTCCCAGAAGTCTCACCTATAAACAAAATTAGATTGTCTAGATGAGCATACACTAATAGCCTGAGAATGTGCACAATAAAATATAATTACAGGGCATTTCCTTGGACCTTTTTGTTGAAATTCTATGTCAGTTTTCACAAACCCAACAACTAGAGCCCGAGGAAGAGCCTGAAGCCACTCATCTCTGCTGATATCTTGTGGTATTGCACTCATAACATTATTAAGTATATTTTCCTTTGCAAAAATAGCAGCTGATATACCATTATGCCCATCAAAGATCTGCCAAATGAGAGATAACAGTAAGTATCACTAACAAATTCTGAGAGAAAGTGATCTTCCACCTGATCACAGAGAAGAAATGATACACTGTGCCAGTCAACATTTGTAATAATACAAGTACACCAAGATCAAATAATACCGCAAAAACAGAAAACAGTGTTGAAGAATCCCCAGGAATCCTCTGGCAGTCTGTCTTGATTAAAAAGTAATCTTCCCCCTTCTTTGCCAAGCCAGCCTGTCCATACCTCACAAAAGGTTTTTCAACTTTTTCATTTCGAAGCTCACGGCCAATCAGAGTTGCCAAAGGAACAAGTGGCGCCTTTGTCCTAGGTAGTTCAGTCTTACTCATCTTGGTCTAAAATTCAACATATCTGAAAACCCACTTCAGAAACCCTAATAATCAAGAAGGAACATCATAAAATAAATATTTAACAGGGAAACTTCAGCTGGGAGATCTATATGATCCAGGGCTTCATTTATTGGAAAGGGCAGACACTATTAGTACTTTCCACAGGAAAGAAAGTGGTGAAATGCCGAAAACCAACTTACAAGACAACCTAACTATTCCACCACACATGATTTACCTCAAAAAATAAGATCCATTAATTTCAGCTGCCTTTATAGCTGAATGCCATATTCGGGACATAAATCTAAACCACAGAACACTTTTGTACATTACAAAAAACGCCAAAACATACTGCCCAAAACAAAGTCAGCCAAAATTTCTTTGTTTTAAGTCAATTTTATTGGGGCAAAGTAAAATATCGGAAACAATCATGATCGGCGAGAACAGTTAATTTCAAACCAAAGCATTGATAAATATCACAAGCTCGCATCTAACTTCTAATCCACAAAAATCAAAATTTCACAACTATCTCAAAATGCTCCAATACTATTCCATCTGACGACATGCATATCCACAAATCAATGCAACTGCATTTTAAAAGGGAAAAAGGAAGTAAATCCATCCAAGAGTCCTACAAGATTGGATGAAATTGAGTTGCATTTAAAAATTTTCGTAAGACAAAAAACACTGGCTATAAAAGTTCAGGATGAAATGACACTGATAAGGAAAAAGGAAAAGACTGAACTCACAAGTGAAGAATGTAGTAGATCGAGGCGGAGTATTCAACATTGCTGATTGGCCATACCATACACGTTAGCCCGCCAATTCTAGAATCATTTCCAGGAGCCTGGCTCAGATCAAATGCTCATGAACCCTAGCAGCACAAAATAGAGAGAAGAGAGAAAGAGCTTGCGTGTGATTTGATTGGTAGAGAAATCCAGAGAAAGAGGGCAAGAGGAAACGCGGAAAAGAGGCCCTTTGGGCAAAGGATCCGCAGAAAGACATATTTGTCCCGGTCTTCGTTGTAATAGACGGGAGTACAATACCCTTGTTCTAAATTACATAAATACCCTGGTATTGTGATATTTTCTTCTATTTAATTATTAGATTAAAGTACAATATACCCCTAATATTTTGTGCATGTTATAATTTTAGTTCTAATGCTTTTTTGGCTTAATTTTAATCTCAACATTATTTAATTATTGCAATTGGGATCTTCATTGACAGAATGGTTAGTTTGACTGTTAAATAAAAATGTTTGACCAATATTTTGCTATGTGTCATATAAGGTGAATTAAAATAGGTATTATGCGGTAGGTGAATTTTTTAAACAATAATTTTTTAAAAAAATGGCCAGCCCCCAAATTGAGCATTGACATACACAACTAAAAACCAGTCTCAAGAACGTTAGTGAATAACATAATTGAAGGAAGAAGAGGAAATCATCGGGGTGAGACCACCATTAACAACCGAAACTTTTGGCTTAAATTCTCTTTTAAAATTGAAGATAGGAATGATATGTACTCTGATGGGTATGGAGTGTACCTAATATATGAGTTAGGCTCAAAGGATCAGATTTTTGAAGGGCAAGGAGAATTCATGAGAAGGGCAAGAATAAGGAATCTCTCACTAACAACCACATCAGGAAGTTGGATAAGAGTGTACTTCATTAACACGATTTGCCATTGCTCTGAGCCTCTTCCTCCTCCTCGTTCGTCGTCTTTGTTGCTTGATCTGCTTTTTTCACTCTTGTCTCTCACTCAACTGTGTCTCGATATGCACTTCTTTATGTGGTTGGATGCGTGGCTATCGATGGTTTCTCCAATTTGGGGTAGGACATTTAAAAAAAATTAATTGCTTAAAATGCTCACCTGCCACGTAACCTCATTTTACTCCACTTCATTTGGCACATGGCAAAATCTTGGTTAAATATATTTTTTTTAACAATCATTCTAACCATTTTGTTAATGAGGATGTCAATTACAACAATTAAATAACGTTGGGAGTGAAATTGAACTAAAAAAAACGTTAGGACTAAAATTACAATATGGAGAAAACATTGAGAGTATATTGCACTTTAACCCTTAATTACTTATTATTTTCCCTTCCCACCCCATGCCAAAAGTAATCAACTATTGATTCATAGAGAACCATATACTCCCTCTGTTTCTATTTATAAGACCCTTTTGGAGATTATTAAGAAAGCTAATTATATTACTTAATAATATCATTTGTTGTATTTTATTACATTATATAATAGTTCATAAGTCAAACAACATAATTTGAAGAAAAATGACAAAATTTAATGTCTTAAAATAATGTAATTAGCTTTTTTAGGATTTTCTTAAGATTCTCCAAAATGGTCTTATAAATAAGAACACAGGGAGTATGTTATTTTAAAACCTGTTATAATGCAGTTTTTATGGAGAAAAAATGAGTCCCACACACCCACTTCTTATGGAGTAGTATTATTTAGGAGTTTAATCCCACAATTTCTCTTTTACCTTATATTTGGTTGAAAAAACATTAGGGGAGAAAACTCTTATAATAAATATTTTTACTATTTATAAAAATTTTCATACCTAGTATTTATTTTTCCCTTCCTTCTTTTAACTTTTGTCTCCATTACAGAGTATTAAAGATATGGAAATTGTACTCGAGTCAAGGCTGTTGCGATAACTGCATTAAACACCGGAGATTTACCGTAGGACTTTAAATTACTGGTTCATAATATTATGCATGCAAGGATAATATTGTGAAACCGCATTGTTGAAATGTTTGGGGCGGTAATCAAAGTTCAAAAGTTAAGATTTACAGTATTTTTTGCACCTACTCGTATTTTAAAAGTTTAAAGTTATTTTTACTTTAAAAAAGTGTTTAATGCTGAATGCTCTTTTGAGAAAACCTTATGTACATTTTTACATTTTAACCTTTGATGTAAAATAGGGAAGTGATCAATGTATTTTATTCTAGTTTTTTTATTAGTTGGGTAGTCTTTCTTAAAAAAAGAGAAAAAGAAGAGTTGAGGTGCATCCAACACCCTAAAATATTTTCTTACTGACACCTAGCACCCTAAAGTATTTTATGGTGCATCTAGTATCTTGAAGTTTTTTTTTATATGCGTTTAGCATCATAAGGTATTTTTTTACTTTCGCAAAGTATTCATCAGCCCAGTAGGTCAAGGATAAATCCTTCGCTCATTGTGGGTTTTTTTATAAAAAGAACAGCTGACCAGGAGATTAGCATCCTAAGGTATTTTTTGGGGCATTTAACACCCTAAAGTGTTTTTTAAAATGCATTTAACACCATAAAATATTTTTAAGTGCACCAAAATTATGATATAAAAAGTACTTTAAAGTTCTAATACACCTAAACAATTACTTTAAGATGTTGGACAAGTTACAAAATATTTTACAATGATAGATGCCCTACAAATATGTACCTTAGCTTGAAAACGAATGGTTGAAGAGCTGGAGAGTCTAGTGATAATAAGCTGTTGTACTTGATATGAATATACTTATTTCAGTATTTAATTATAAGAGCAGTTGACTTTTTAAAAAAAGTTAAAAAAATAAAATAATTTATTTAATCATATCATTTATTATATTTTATTATGTTATATATTATTTTATATCTTAAATAAAATAATATAAAGAAAAATGATAAATTTATTAATTTTTATAAAATTTTAAAAAAAATTAATTACATCTTGTAATTAAGACGGAAAAAAGGAAAAGGAATAAAGGTGGACCGTGCAAAATTCAAAAGTCAAAGGCAGCGAGGGGGGCTGTCATATATTCCTATCATCTTTCTTTCGTCAATCTACTCAACAATATTGGAAATATAAGAATAACGATAATAATATGAGAAATTCTTGGGTAATTGTAGTTAACTAAGTTGATTTAACTAATTAAAACGTAATAATTCATGAACTGATTTGATATCTCTCTAATATTAACTAGCATATTAATAAAAGAAAAAAAAATATTTAGGTCAAATTCTTTAGATCTATTTCATCAAATTTTCTAATCACATATGGTTTTGTGTTTTATGTTTAAACTATTATCATTTAATTATAAATTTAAATATAATAAATATGACACATAGTCACATACAATTAAAAAACATGATAAAATAGATATAAAAAAGACCCTTAATAAAATTAAAAAATTTCACAATATCTACTTTTTCATTATTTGTGAAATATTAATCAAGGGATTTATGTTTTTTTAGGAGAAATATATAATGTGAACTACAGTAGCAGCCAACTAAAACTAATATTGCTTAAATTGTTGTGTTTTAATTAATTAGATCACAAATAATATAATAAATTAGATTAACACAAATTTTTTTAACTAAAATTATTATATTTTAATTGATTACATCATAAATGCTACGGTGAATTCACACAACCATTTTTCATGGTACAGAAGAAGTGTGTGAGGACGTGGCCACCATCACCATGGATGGCTCCGAAGAATTCGCCTCACAATCACAGAATATTTACATTCCAGTGAGGAAACAGCTGGAAAGCGCATCCATCATATCATCTCCATTCTGAGCTGGGGCCTTTCCCCCCTTTCCTCAACTCTTACAACTTCCGTTTCAGCACTCATTTCCTTTTCAACGCCCCCTTTTCCCCCTTCTATTTATTTACCTTCTTAACATAATTCTATTGCATGTCTAACCACAGTAAGCTGCAGATATGGGTGTGTGTGTGTGTTCAGCCTAATCACACTCACAATGTAGATTCAATGCGCACGTTATCCTCCTCTGCCTTCTGTTACACATTCTTCAACCATAAGTCCTACAACCAGCTACAGCATCAGATATCCAATTTGTAGCTAAGGGTGCGCTGCTTTCAATTCTCTTTCATTGAACAATATTTTGAACATGACAGAACAACAGTGAAAAGTCTCTCATCATATCACTCAAATCCTGTCAAAACGTTACACAACTCAACTTCTGTCTGTAAACTTTACATCAATCCCTATAAACTTGGGAGTTCTATTTTGTCTATAAAATCGTATCAATTTACAGAATCCAGACCCCAAGAGGACCGTGAAAATCATCAAAAGCACGTTAGATACAACTTGACCCTCCTTTCCCCCTTCTATCCCAAGCGGCCATGCCCCTACTTCAAAGTGCAACAACAAATACTGCTAAGCCTGGCCTATTAAAAATGGCAAAAGAGGGGGAGTTTTTTCTCTTTCTTTCTTTTCTTGTTTTTGGGTTTAAAGAAAGGCCACAAAAATCCAGCCACTGAAGACACATTGGTTTGAACAGGGTGTAAAAACCTCACGATCACCACCAGAGAAGCTGGGCAATTGGTTTATTGCTCCTCAAACGTAAAAGGAGAAACTCCTCTCTCCCTCTCTCACGCACACAAACACTCATTTTACATCCATGAGATATAAATATATGAACATTAGAAAAGGCAAAAAAGCAAGAAATAACGATATCTTGCGTGAGGAAGCTGAAATAGCAGCCTCACTTTGCACTTCCAGTTCTTCTTTTCCCATCGATAGGACTTGCCTGTTTTCTAGGTTGACTCACCAACTGTCTCCTTGATGGCGCAGGGATCAAAGACGGAATCATACTCCTATTTGCAATTACATACAGTTATAGGAAGGGGTTAACTAAATATTTTATAGAAGTGTAGAAACAGCATAAACTACAATATATAACAGATTTGAGCTGTGGTTGGGAAGAGGGTGAAATTACCTGGTTTCTACGTTCTTGATTAGTTTGTGATGGGTGGAGGGTTTCTTGGCTTTAGAAACTATTCCATTGATTTTGCTGGTTGGTTTTGGCATATGTAACTGCCAATGCAAGTCTGATTCCGAGGAATCGCTAGTTGCAACCTCAAGCGGATCATCAGAATCTTCTGTGGTGGCCATGTCATAGTCTTGGCTATCCTTTTTATTCAATGTAACTTTAAAGGAGTGTTCCAAGTATGATTTCGTAGCGTCTGAAAGATAGCTGGGACTCAACATGGGGGAAGACTGTTTGCTTTCTGCTTCCCACTGACATACTAGGCTATCATCACTTGTCAAGCTGTCATTCCTGTTCACCATGATCTTATCAACCCAGTCCCCGGAAACTGATTCTTTATCCTCTTCCTTACTGTTCAGCTTCTGACTGCTTGCAGGTGGCCAGGGAGGTGAATGCATTATCATGTCTTGAAGATCTAAGCTTCGCCTTTTCAGCTTCGTTGCGGCTCTCTTCTGGTTCTACATCCCATAGTACAAGTAAGCTTCACTTTTAAGAATAATTAAAATATAATTTGGACTTGTCCGGTGAGACCATTCTTTAACGTAACATGACATTTTTGAGGTGTCTAGTGATGATAATTTCCCAAATTTTAGATATGAAAATTAAGAATTAAAGAAAATGAAGGGGGCTAATTTGATTTCAAAGCTACAATTTCATAGTACCTCCACGCTACAAGAATCATCTTTGGGTTTCCTATGACCTCCATATTGTGCAGGAGAAGACCTGTACGATTTCAATTTTGGTGCATCTAGAATACTATTTACAGAATGTTGACGTGGTTCATCTTCTCCCTCCTTTCTTGCCAGAGCCACCCTCAAATTAGCAATCTGGAAAAAGATGACAGTAGCTTATTAGTAACGCATAAACTATGAATGCACGAGTAAATTATTCATCCAGATACAGTATAGAACCCATTTCTTAGCTCTATGTGACATAAACATTGTAAAAACCTGTTCTTTTAGCTCTTTCACTTCTAAAGTTTCTTTGTTAGCGCGGGCAGCACCAAGTTCAACTGTGGAGACACGTTCTGCAAACTTGAGTGTGCTGATTGTTTCTCCAAGAGCATCAGGTTCTGGGCTAATATGTACAAACATGAGTGTCTTGGCTTGTCCTCCTAAGATATACAGAATTTAGGTCATTAATCATCGTCACATATTATTAGCCACAAAGAATAATACTAGCTGATAAAAAAACCATACCAAGAGAATCTTGAAGCAGTTGAGTAAGTCTACTATTCCTATAAGGAACATGCGCTTGCTTATGAGCCAGCGAAGAAATGACATCTCCTAAGGCAGAAAGTGACTTGTTGATATGTTGAGCCTCCTTAAGCCTATCACCTGTGACTTCAGATTTATCGACCCTTTCACTTCCTGCCAGGTCAACTAGATGCATACTGCCACGAAGATGGCTTCCTGCTGTCAGGTCCCTTCCGTGAACATGAACTGTCAGGCAACTGCGATATCATACGCCATTTGGAGTTAGTATCTTGAGAAAAAAAGTTATTTTGTACTTCCAAGTTAGGCTCAGTGTGTACCTATGAGACCGACTGCTCCGATCATTCATAGCAGTGGCACTAACTGCCCGATTCTTATGTCCCAGGTCCATTAAACTTAAGACATCGGAAGTCGTGGAAACGGGAACGAGGGTTGCATCTGGTACATTAATGCCATTTTGTGAACTGTTGCGAATTTCTAACGTACGCAGTTATTAAGGACTAACAGTAGAGGAATAAGACAATCATCTTAAAATGAAACAGTAGAGGATAAGACAGTCATCTTAAAATGACTCCCACATGTAGTTACTTCAAGTCTTCAACAATTAAAGTTCAAATAGAGAAGGATATTTTTTGTTGCCAGCATCTGTCGCTAGAAGATCTCTGACTTGGTCATTGTAGATCTCAAGCATCTGGACACCGATGTCATAGGCAACAGTGTCTTTCCTCTGCTGCGAAAGTAGAAAAAGATCTCTTAGTGCCCTATAGTTGACCCCCACGGTATCCTCGGAAAGATGATTTGGTCCGGACTGCATCAATCAATACATGAACTAACCTAATTAACATAGTCCTCGTAAGTGATGGGAATTAAATTGTACCGGGATTGTCAGAATGTCTCACCATAGTATGAGTTTTTCCTGAGCCAGTTTGGCCATAAGCAAATATGCAGACATTATAGCCATCCAGAACAGATCGAATAAGAGGCTGCATGTCAGCAAAAACATCGGCTGCAGAGGAAAATAAGAGTGATAAAGAAAGCTTGCCAAGTAGCAAATGCTTGTGATGACAAGTTAAGACCAACCTTGGGTTGCCGTAGGACCAAACACCCTGTTGAAATTAAACGTTTTCCTCCCTTCTTTTCCATACTTGGAAGGTGTCATCATTGAGATACTTCCTTCCTCTATGCTACCAACAGAGCCAGCACTGTTTGGTTGCCCAAAGAAGGGTCGAACTCGGCAGTATACCCTAATATTTCCTGATAAAAATAAAATAAAATAAAATAATCTCATTGAGAATCCGAATAGCAAAGATAACAATTATAAGTAGGACATCTGAATTAACCACTTGAATTTCACCTTTCAAGTCCTGCAGTTGGTTGTATAACTTGCGATTTTCTTCGAGAACTCTCCGATATCCTGAAGCTGCAGAAGCTAGGCTGCGCACATGCTTACCTATTAAGGGTATCCAGTAATTAGATAGGAGACTGGAATTTCAGTCCAAAATTGTGGAATATCTACGAGGGATTTTAACAATACTAACTCAGAAAGATTAGGTCCTCCTGGTAGGCCTTCTGTAAGGATTGCATTCCTGATTTCGTATGATGGGTGATAATTTTCAAGTCCTAGAGAATGTGGACGTTAGAATTTTACTGGCTTTTACAGAACTGTGTTTTAATTTTTAAACAGTCTTTTCGCCAAGTTCGTATGACACGTGCAAGTTACCTGGATCTCTTCGAGTTGTTGAGCTAGCAACTTTTGCTGGTTCTTCGAAACGTGGATTCTTGGTACGTCATCGCTAATTTGGATTTCTTTGTGCTGTTCGGAAACCAACTGTTGTGGCTCTTTCATATATTGGAGTGTAGATTCTTCATCGATACTATAACACTCCTCTTGCTTGTGCTGCACATCTTCGTTTTCTTCCATCTTTATAATATATATTAGGCAAAAAGGTCACGTTGTTGAGATGTTGCCAATGCGTCAACTGAACAGTGTTCAAAACATGCCTTTGAAGGATTCTATATTAAATATAATAACTTTACCTCCTCATCCTCAGAAGAAAGTTTCAAAATTGAGTTGTGAGTTTCAGATTCTGCAGCCTGATCTTCTGAATTTGTTTTTAACTGCCAGATTTTTTGAAAATTTGACAGAAAACTCAATCAGATTCATGGACCCCAAGCGTTGGAGTAAATCTCTATTGATAAAAAACCAGGAGAAATATGCAAAATTTCTTGCAAAAGTCGCTATGGAACTGAACAAAATTAAAAAGAAACACATGCCCACCATTTCATCTTGTGTTAATAGGCGCCGTTCAAACTCCTCTGTGACTTTACGAAGCAGTGACTCCACTACCTGGAAAAACGGAAATAGGAAAGATATGAATACATAAATTCAATCAAAGATGAATAGAGGAAGACTGGAAGAAACCAGCGCAGAGGCTGCGAAAATAGTAAGAATTTTGAGAGTACTTGTGGAACAAAAAGAAAAGGAAACTAATAATGTAAGTGCAGATTTAGGAGAGAAAATAAACCTTACGTTTATAATTTCTTCAGGCTTCTTGTCAGACAAATATTCCCGGAGTAGTGCATTCAAGTTATGAAGCGAACCCTACGATTCCAGCCAAGTCATATCGATATTGGTCAACGGTTCGGTTGCATGCAAAATAATTAAATCATAAAGGAGAAAGCTCTCTAACCCCATCGATGCGATCATGCCCGAGATCACTGCATGTAGATTGATCGCTAATTAATCCATCTTTCTCACTCGTGGTCCTTGTTAAACTGGAGAGGAATTGTTCTGAGTTTTTGCGCAAAAATGGTCTTCCAAAAACTAATGGCTTTATATTCCCACCATGTTTCCATGAACCCATTTTTCCTCCCTCTATCCATTCACTATAGGCCTTGATTGCCAAAACACAATCCACTAACCTCGCTGATTTCCCTCCCTGTAGCCACAATCCAACTGTTATTGATTTCCTGTGCAAAATAGTTAAAACAACCTTTGTAGCTTATGAAAATAAGCACCTGCTCCAAATCGGAAGCGTGAAAGGTAGGAAGTCCCATTTCTTGCAAAGCTACGAGACAGTTCCTCACATTTTCAAAGTATTGAAACGCAGATAGTGCCGCTGCTCCATCATCGGAATCGCAGGGACCTTCAACTACCTAACCATATATATGCAATAAATATCACCAAAAAGAAAAGGATATTTGACGCATAGCAAAGTTCAGTTGAATCATACCTTGGGCACCACTCCAGGTTGAATTTTGTTAAGAACATTGCAAAGAACTATGCCACTACGCAAACCCATCCTGAATTCTTCTTCAGAAGGCTCAGCTGGAAACTCTTTCCCTCCTATTACTCCACTTGCCTTCCGTAGCCACCCACCAGCTTCATACCTTCTTAAGCCTAATAAATAACAAATACCATCTTCTATTATCTAATTTCGGACATCTTACATTAGAGCGAAAAGAACTTTCCAGATTAGTAGTTTTTGGTCAGAAATTATGACTTTAGAAACCATATAACTATTGGTTATTTTATTACTGCATGGCTCGGAATTCATCCTAAGAACGATCATGCTTGTTTCTTCGTTACGCTTAGTATTGAGTGCTTATGAATACTATCCAAAGCGGAGTTTTAGCAAGGAGTAATTGCAATTTCAATTGAGACCAACGTAAAAATTATATTTTATGGTATTAATGACGGATATAATTGGAGATATTCAAAAATCTTATATAAGTAATGAGTTTGAATTAATGAAAGGATATTTTCTTACTAAGATCGAGTGTCAAAGTCGAGTGTCAGATTAAAGAGAAATAAAAATGAAGATTAACAGACAGAAAGCCAAAATAATCAGAGTAATAAAAGAAATGAGAGATAGATGAGGAGATTACGCACAAGATGGTCCAAGTTTCTTTGACTGGGAGTTGGCATCACTCAATCGGGTCCCATGCTGTTGGAGAACATCTTCAACAACAGAAAACACTGAGAATGGCAATACCTGGTCTGTCGCCATTAGTGCGCGCCAAATAATCAGGAATCCAAACCACCAGGAGACTCAGAATTTGATGTAAATTCTATGTCAGCCAAAACGCTTCATTCATGAAAACCGGGGGAAGCAATGAGTAGGAGGCGGCGATTGGGAATGAAAAATCTCAGCTAGATTCTCAGGGAGAGAAGAAAATGAACGGGGGGGAAGTAAGATCGTGAGAAGAGGATTAATGTGAAGGCTATAGAAACAAATTATATAGAATTGGGAAAAAAATTTGAAGAAAGCGAGGAGAAAGAGAATGGGGGTTGGAATAATGTGACCCTTTCCCTCACCTTCTGTGTTTTTTCTGAGTTTTCTCCCTGTCAAGTTGTGTTTCTAATATTGACACAGAAAAGCAACACCGAACCTGCATCCGAGCCTCTCGCTCGGTGGCTTACGGCTTATTTATTCAACGGCAGAGAAAATCTCATTTTCCGAAATTCATTATCTCTTTCTCATGCAAGTGATGTCCCTATTCCCAATCCCTGTGATGCACTGGCCTTATTCATCACTGTAAATATTAAATAGAAAGAGTAAAAGGGATAAACATAGTTAACAATTATTATTAATCAAATTGACCAAATGTAATTCTTGGTCAGCCCCTTTAATAGACTATCGACCCGAGGAAAAAACCAAATATGTTACTCTGTTCTTGGCAGCATAAATTTAGAAACTGAAATCTAGCTAGGTTTTGACGCCTTGTTAATTACCTATTATTTGTTGAGACCAGGAAAATGCACACCTTCCAAATTTAAAATTATCCTGTAGGAGGATGCTAGCTGTTTGGCGCTGAATCTTGGATTTTAGCTTTGGTTTTGTAGCTTATTTTGATTCAGTCTTGAATAAAAATAAAATAAAATAAAATTATAATCCCCTCCCTCCCTCTCGCGTGTGCCTTGTCTTTGGCCGGGAAGTTGTGTGCTTAATGTTTTGGTAAGGAATATGTATGTGATACTACCTCCATTTCTATTTATAAGACTCTATTAAGCTTTTTTAGAGAATTTTAAAAAAATCTTAAGAAAACTAATTTTAGTAATAGGTAAATTTTAATTAATTAGATATATAGCACACAAATTCTCCAACTGTATATGATGGAATTCGGAAGCAATAAAATTGATATGTTAGCCTCAAAAAACAAAGATATTTCGGTTAGACGCGTGATATCAAGCATATTGGTTAGGTTTCTCTCATTATCCCCTTTCTCATTATCTTCCCATCATTTCATTTTTACTATTAGATTATAAAAATGAATGGTTCATATTTAATCTTTTATAAAATTATTACTATAAATATATATAAATAAGTTTAAACTATTACAATCCAATTTATACAATTCATAATTACAATATAAAAAAATAATGATAAATTTTAATTTATAACATATTATAATAATAATTTTATAAAATATTAAATTTAGACCATCCATTTCATCATATAAAGGTGGAGATGAGATAATGAGAAAAAGGATGATGGGGGTATTCTCTTCTATCAAACTAGTTGTATGTATATGGTTTGTAATTAATTTTAAAAAGATTTACTTATATTCTGACTGTAGAAGGCCTTCTAAAAAATTACTATTACTATTATTATTGGCTTGTAAATTTAATGGAGTATTGTTGATTTTTTAATATGCCGATCAAGTGACGCATGCTTACAGGGCCCCACGGTGCCACGCAGCACACACTTGATTAATGTATGAAGAAGTCGACCTTATGATCAGGCGCAGTGTTCATGCATGGCTTTTTGCGAAATTATATTCTCATATACGAGTATTATATATTATAACCTAAATATATATAACAATAGCTTTTTCAATTCCTACAGATCATATAATGATGCGGTGCGTGTATTGTGATGGGCGAGCGCCCTACAGGAGGTCAATAATATGGAAGAGATCAACATGTATAGTTTAGAGGGGATCAACATGCATGCACTCGGTGTTTAATTGGAAGAGATCGAAGATCATCTCATGTGTCCATTAATTAGTTGAGTTGAGGATGTCCCATCCAATAATATAATAATATAAAGGAAAATATTTAGATCACGTTTCTTAAATCCATTTTGTTAGATTCTTCAATCATATGTTATCAGGTGTTCTATATTTAAATTATTATTATTTAATTATAAATTAAAATACAATAAATAGAATACATGATCAAGTGATATGATTAAGGAAACCTGAAAAAATAGTATGGTCCTAATATAAATATGAAGCGTTCCTACCAGCTCTTCTCCTTTGGATGTAAAGGCTGATCAACGTGTTATATAATCATTACTTAAGACCACCAATGCATCCAATGCTAAAATTTGGTTTTATTATAAAGCGCACGCAAAAATATTATAAACACGCACAATCAAATTCTTGAGGATGGGACTTTAATTGTGAGAAATTTACGTGGTTTTTTCATAATTATCTGCATTAGACACGTTTTATATGGAAAAATATCAAAAACAATAATAAAATAAAGAATTATGTTAAGTATAGACTACTGCTATAAAGTACTAATGTACTTTTACTAATGTAAGTATCAATTGATACTCCCTTTTGGTCCTTACTATAATATATATATATTGGGAAAATTTCAATAAGGGCCCACAGATCACAATTGATTTAAAATCAGTCCCAAAATATTCTAAAATTTCAATTTAGACTCAAAGACTAATTTAAAATTAATTTTGCATGGTGAAATGACCAAATTTCCCTTTCTTTTTTTTTAATTAAAAATTTGGCATTCTCTTCAATATATATATGCACTAAAAAATATTTGTAATAAACTTAAGTCGCTACCCACTTACATTCTGATAAACAAGTGATTTGCACATAACAAGCATGTAAAGTGGCCCTATGAACAAGTAGGAAAATTCTTACGACAGATGCACTCATACATCTTTATTAACAAGTTATTGCAAACAAATAACAAGTGAAATATAGTGGTGAACAAGTGAAACACGATGGTGAACAAGTGAAAAATTTTTACGACGGGGTGCACTCATGCATCTTTATTAACAAATCATTGTAAACCAAGAATAAGTGAATGAGCCATATGAACAAGATAAATACGGTTGTGAACAAGTGAAATACGATGGCGAACAAGTAGAAAATTCTTAAGATGGGTGAACTCATCGATCTTTATTAACAAGTCATTGTGAACCAAGAACAAGTGAATGGGTCATATGAACAAGTTAAATACGGTTGTGAACAAGTAGAAAATTCTTAAGATGGGTGCACTCATATATCTTTATTAACAAGTTATTGTGAACCAAGAACAAGTGAATGGGCTATATGAACAAGTGAAATATGGTAGTCCACTTGTTCACCATCGTGTTTCACTTGTTCACAACCATATTTAACTTGTTCATATGGC
>JBAGKO010000010.1:1981659-1996051 GCA_037177275.1 Acacia concinna
AGAGTTTAGAAATTATGTTTATTATTGTCATTTTTATCTTTATACAGTATATAGTTAAGCTTAGTATCACAATATATGAGGTTTAATCCCAACTAAAGATGTTATACACATATTTTAAAAGGATAACTTAATTAATATGAGTAAAAATACACAAATAAAATGATAATTTTAATTTTTAAGATAAAAAATTAAAAAAATATATCAAACTGGGACTGGATCATCTCGGGATCCCCAAGGGTGATCGCCGGGAACGGGAAATTCCTGGAATTAAAATCCCAAGACCAGGTTGAAAGTATCGAGACCAGGATTTTTTGAACACCCCTAGTTTTGACAAGCTCATCTACCTTCTTTCTTAATGAATGGGGCCAGGGAGTTAGTTTCATACTTAGATTTAATATCAGTAAAGTCTCTTAAAACCTCTTTGATAAGAAAATTTTTTACGGGACGTTTTTGCTAATATCTAGGGGTGTTTAAACTTGGGGACAGAATTTGGTGATCCCAGTCCTGGTCTTGGGTTTGAGCCAGGATGTAGAATTGCATCCTGGTCCTAATCCCAAGATGATCCCAGTCTTGGGATTTCCTGATTTTATTTTTCTTAACAAATATTTTTATTTAATCAATTTTTCATATTTATTACTAAAAGTAATCATTTAACAACTAATAAAGCCATAATAATTATATAAATTGATCTAGAGTTTAAAAATAATATATATTGTTATTATCTTCATCTTCACGTTTATTTTTACATGGTATATATTTAAGTTTAGTATTACAATATATATGATTTAACTCCAACTAAATATATTATACATATATTTTGAAAAGATAACTTAATCAATAGAGATAAGAATATACAAATAAAATGACAATTTAATTTATAAAATAAAAAAGAGGGACTGGGATTAAACTATGGTCACCAATGGTGATATGGTCTGGTCCTAGTTTTGGCCGGGATTAACAAATTTATCTCAACTGGATCAAAAAATTCCTACAATTAAAATTTTGGGATCAGGTCGGAAGTTGTGGGACCAAAATTTCTTAAACCCCCCTACTAATATTTCTTCTTTAAGATCTCAATCCCATTTTTCCTAAATTAAATTAGAAGGGGTCTCTGAATCTGTGACAAACAAAAAGGCGCTATTGTGAGTATCCTGCCAAATCCTGTAGCTAGCTGATATGCTGCTTTATCTAATCCGAGGGGCCGCATGAAAAGATTTGACCGCTTTGATTATCGAAACATAGTTTTTTTTAAAAAAATATTACCCCATTCAAATATCTTTATGAATAATTTATAATTATGATATAATAATATAAAATATCAGGCAAAAAAGATATAATACTAAAATAAAATCAAATTTAGCGGGGGTAAGTGGCGTCAAAACGCGAAGTCGTCCGCCACACTACAGAAAGGCCCAAGGCGTTCGTTTAATTTGCAAATCGGTGGGCGGCGTGGTTAGCGAAACTAGCGGTTGATTATTGGCTTTCAATTCTCTGTCGATCACCCACCTTCCACGTGTACCTGGCGGCGCTATCAGTAATCCGTCTTTCTTCATCTTCCAATTCAACGGCCCCAATTTCTAGAAGATTACTGTGTTAAGCTGTGCGCAATAGTATCAGGTAATTTCTAGCCTGAGGCATATTAAAATGCAACTTCTCATTGCCCAGGGGCATACTAGTCCTTTAGCAAGAGTCCTGTGACAAAGTTCCTTTCTATTCAGTTTTTTCTGTTTTTTTTCAAGAGTAATGCCCAACAACTTGGCTTCAGAAATTTGAAGGAAAAAAAAATTACATAGTTGTACCTTATCAAATTATTAAGTTATACAAACAATTCAAAAATATTAACTCATAATATTAATCACAAATCAAATTAATTAAATTTAAAAAAGAATTACATTTGCTTCTGCCAAAAATATAAAAGGAGTTTCGATTGAGGCTTATGGATTAATTGGTTCGCGGGTTTACCGGATCCGGGAGTTCAGAGTACGGCTAGATACTAGGACTCGATGGATTCGTGGATCAAAGGTCCAAAAAAAGGGGGAGTTTTATTTTATTTTTATTGCTACGATTTTTTTTTTATTTTCAAAAATATTTTCCATCCTTCTGAAGTGAATTGGGTGCTGACCTGGCATTGACTCTTCCACGATTAAAAATTGAATAAATTATTTAAAGGATGATATTTTCAAATCTGTTAATGATTGAACACTACCACTTCATCATTATGTCAAGAGTTCATTAATAGATTATGGTTTGAAATTAGTTTTCATTAAAAATAAAATTCAATCGCTAAGAGAAAGCCAAGAGTAATTGAGGATGATGGATTGATGGGATACAGGTTGAACGTTCTGAGGGTCGGATGGCTATTTTGGTAATTATGAAGCACCTGCAAGAGGTCGCAGAGATGCGGACGCCATTTGAACGTTCTCACTACTAAAGCTCAATGTGAAAGTGTATAAAATTAAAACCAAAAGCCAAAACCCCAGTGGCCGAAAGGAACATTTCCTTGATATTGCAAAATAAATTCTTATTTTCCGGTGATTTTGTTCCTCCTCCTCTCGCAGGTACGAATTAAATCCGTTATTTCTACGTCTCCTTCTCTGCAGCTTTTTCCCTTCTAAAGATTCTTACTCCAACTCTATATTGTCTGAGGTTTGAATTTAAAATTAAATCTTTGTTTTCTCTATCTATATGCCCAATTGCTCTGGTTTTGATTTATACGATTGTTCTCCTTATGTGGAAGGTCCTTTCTTCCGTTGAAATTTTGGGAAATTAAATTATGCCTACGTTTCTTTTTGGATACAATTGATGAATAGTATTATTCTCTTCTCCTGGCGTAATCATGCATAAGTTATGGAGAAACATATCGTGTGATCTTGGAGAATTAATTTCTATATCATGTGTATGCTAAACCAGATCCGTGATAGAAACAACTTGTTAAATGTTGCTAATTACCCTTTAGGTAGCCATAATTTTATTAGCCCTTTTGTGTTGGGCTGAAAGGGGAGGCAATCGGATTGACCAATCCTGGAAATTTTCATGATAGGATGCGATTTGATATTTTGTTGGTTTGGAAAAATTTTCGTGCTTTTGCCTTTCAGTGGGGTTGTAATATATTTGTGTTCGTGTGTTTGTTTGTGCGTGAGAACAGATGGTAAGGGGGGGAAACGTTGGTGGCAAACGCAATTTCAGAAAAAGAGTTCGGTCAAAGGAAGGGGTTTCTGATGATTCGGATGAGGACTATGTGGTTCCTATTGAAGATAGAGAATTTTCTGATTGTTCGGAGGATTCATTTTCTTCTTTAGATGGATGTGAATCTGAGGAGAGTTTTGATAACTTTGTAGAGGATGAGGAGGAGGAGGAGGAAATTGAAGTAAGGAGGAAATTCAATAGATCCAAGACAAAAAATGGCATTTGTGGTCGGCAGAAAATTGGCAGGAAACCCTCACAACAGAGAGGAAGGATAACTTACTCACATCAACTAGAAGAAGAACAAGAATACAAAGAAGAACAAGAACAAGAACAAGAAAAAGAAGAGGAGGGTGACCAAGAGACAGATGAATATGAGGAAGATGATGCCGATGAAGATTTTGATTGTGATGAGGATGAGGAATTTACACCTGAGGAGGAAGATTATTCAGATGAGGAAGAAATAAAGGGGAGAAAGAAGAAAAGTAATGGCATAAAAATGGGCAAGAAGGTTGTTCAGAAGCGGGTCTCTCTAAATTATACTAGAGGTCGTAAAAGAAGGAATTCTAGAGCTGCGACGAAGCCCTTGCGGAAGAGGAGAAGAATGGATAGAGGGTTGAGGAGGAAAGCAAAGTATGATGACGAGTGTGATTTTATAGATAATGGTCCTACCATCAGAACCAAGGGTAAGAAAAACCCAGGACGAAAAAGGAGAAGACAAGTCGTTGAATCTGATTCCTACTCAGATCATGTGTCATATAGATCATCTGATTATGAGTATACCATATCCGAAGAAGAGAGAGAACAGGTGAGAGAGGCTGAGAGATTGTGTGGAAGATTGAGAACTAATTTGAGGAGTTCATCCCTTACGACAAAAACTGAAGAGGATGGAGTCCATGAAGATCTACATCAGCAAAGAAAGCCTCCAGCCCGGAAAGGTAAGGAAAAAATAGAGGAACATCAGGGGAGAAAGGGTAAGGACAAGATCGATGATTTAAAAAGTGAGCCAGTAAAGCAGGTGTGTGGTATTTGTCTCTCTGAAGAAGATAAAAGAAGAGTAAGAGGATTACTGGATTGTTGCACCCACTTTTTCTGTTTTGCTTGCATTATGGAGTGGGCAAAAGTGGAATCTCGTTGCCCTTTGTGCAAGCAGAGATTTAAAACAATCAGCAAGCCCGCACGATCAACAACAGCAGGAGTTGATTTGAGAGGATCAGTTATTCAAGTCCCTGAACGTGATCAGGTAACCAAATTCTTCCTCAACCACTTTGTTTAAGGCTTTTTACTTTGTCCAACTGGCTGTCTTTCTAATTGAAGGGTTGATTTTGATATGCAGGTTTATCAACCCTCTGAAGAAGAACTCAGGAGCTATATTGATCCATATGAATATGTATTTTGTTCAGAGTGCCATCTAGGTGGAGATGATGCCCTCATGTTATTGTGTGATCTCTGTGACTCTCCTGCACATACATATTGTGTTGGTCTGGGTCGTGAAGTACCTGAAGGCAATTGGTATTGCGATGGTTGTAGGCCAGTTGCTTTGGGATCTTCAAGTTCTCAAGCTCAGGAAGGTGTGGCTGATTCAAGGGCAGCAACAGTTCAGAGCCTACCTGGTAGACCATCACCTGCTGTACATGCAAGAGAAACTATTGACCTCAACTTGATGTCTTCACCGCGTGCAGCTTTAAGTCAAGGATTTGGGAATTTTTCTTCTAGATTTTCTGGTAGAAGTGTTGAAGGAGTTTCTCCAGTGTCTGGAGGAGGGGCACCAACTTTATCTGAGAGACGTTGGATACACCGTCAAATTCAACAAATGCTTTCAATGGATAGAATGACTTCTGCTACTGGTCGATCTAATGGCGTTTCAGCTACTAATTCAACTAGTAACCTATATGGCTCTCAAATTGATCAAAGTAGGTTAACAACCGCTCAAGACACAAGGACACAGAACGTGGGAACATCGTCATATCATGCATTTTTTGAGGAAAGATTCCGCAACAGTACCTCTCCACTGATGCAGAATGGGGATCATTTCTCTATGAGAATAAACAATTCAAGAAGGCCAGTAGTTCAAGATTCAGCTCCATTCACCAATAGAGCTGTGAACGGGGCATTTTGGCCTGGTCTTGTGGTGACCCCTCCTGTGTCAGATTATGTACATGTCCATCAGCTTAGCAGCAGTTCGCACATTGTTGCTGATGGTAGCATGTCCCCTGCTATCAGAGAAGAGGGTAACTTTCACATAGTAAAGGAACAATTGTCATCACTGGTTAAACGCCACCTCATGGGCTTGTCACAAAATATTGATTTGGGTATGACTTTTCTTCCATTAGCTAAAAGCAGTTAATTTCTACAAATTTTTTCCTGGCCACCCTTTGCCACGTCTTGGAATGAAAATTATGGGTAAAAATTGTTTAACTTATAATAGGAACGGGAGACATGGTAGAATGTTCTTTTGGGGTTGGAGTGATGAACTTGGGGGAGAATATCTGTACCATACACCAACATTAATCTTGGAAAGAGGAAATGTAAATATGAGCTTGTATAATTTTTAAAATCAACAATTTATGCTTCTTCTAATAACATCCCCCAAAACAAGCCAAAAAACAAAAACAGAGAGAGAGAGTACATATTATGGATGATTAAGCATCTCAACAGTTTTCTTTTGACATTAAATGTTGCCTCATGCATTTCCCTTTTGTTTGATTCAGGCAACACCACTATCAAGGACATTGCATGGATTTCTCTGAACACCATACTAGCAGCTTGTGGTCTTGAGCACAAGAAGAGTGAGGTTTGCGCGGTGCCCCCTCCTTCAGCCTGTCCCCACATTGAACTGATGGCTGGTGGGCAAACGAGTCTAATTAAAGGTTGCTGCTCATCTTGCTTTGATTCTTTTGTAGGAGATGTGGTTAAGAAGGTCATGGACACAAGAATGTCGCAGTGGTTGCGACTAGGCCTTTAGGCATCATTGCATTGTGTCGAGAGGCTCACCTTTTTTGTCAGTAGTTAAGCAAGACAAGAATGTGTCATTCACTTGTTTATATGAATATGATTCACTAACTTAATTTGTTGGGGACAGATACCTGTATTGGGTGCTCATTCAGAAATCAATCAAAAATAAGCCTTAATTGTTCATCCTTGCTTGTCATGTTATTGATAGTAGTAGACTTGGGTTCAAGCGAAAGCCATGTTGAACCCAATATTTAAAAGAACTCAAAGTTCTTTGATTTTGTTATGTAATGATTATGCTCATTTTAGGCACACAAGAGCTGAACTTATTGTTGACCTCTATTGCTGTGTGTGTGTTTATATTCTCATTTTCTTTCTCTTAAGAGGTATGATCTTCTGTTGATGGTGCAGAAGATGTCCTCCTCTTTCTGCTAGGAAAGGGTAAAGGGAAAATGACCTTATAGGAGGAGGACTACAGGCTTTTCCTTGTTTTAATCTTATTGGCTAAGCCGTTAACTAATTATGACAAAGGAAGGGCGGATCAAGTTAGCGACCAAAATTACTCCGTATTATTTTAGGGCATTATTCTGAATCCGTTCTGACTTTTCTTGTTTTGGTTTGACTTTCTTACCTAATTCATATAGGAACTGTAATTTCGCAACTGAATTCTCTCTTTCTCTTGCGTGGTTCTTGGGAATAGTAGTTTCATCATTAATAATTGATAAAGCTAATGCTCTCTTGTGGGCATCAGCGAAAATAATACAGGAGAGAAGAGAAGTATCGAAAAATGCTCATTCATTTACTTTCTTTCCAAGAAAGAATCTAGCGACATAAAAAAAGGTACAGATTCTGCTGACGAAGCTGCGCGCTTTTCACTTTTTATACGTACTCCTCCTTTTTGTCAGTAAAATATATTTTTCACATTGATTTATTTTTTTCCCGCCTTACCGGTGAAAACATTTTGGGTGAAAAATGTGTAATACTATTCATTTAAAGGTAAGTTATTTGGTTTTTTAACATTTTATTGAGTCCACCCCGCGCACAATTTAAAAAAAACAGAGAGAGAGAGAGAGAAGAAAACAGCTTGCAGGCTCAACCAAATGGATTTCCATACATTTTTTGTATGGTGTTTGAGATGAGCTGTATAAAGTCCCCCCCCCCCCCCAATAGTTGTAACATTTTTGTAACGATTGATTCCTATCAAACTCTATAAAATTAAAGCTCATAATGGGAATTAAGATAAGTTATAGTCTTCCCTAAAGTGCAAAACGAGCGCCGAACTCGTTGATGCAATGAAGGCAGCCATAGAATGATCCAGAACGGATTATTCAAATAAAAAAAAGGAAGTAAAGAACCCCTCCAACGCCAAAATTTGATTTCCCATATATATTAACGACAGGCCTCTAGAACTTGATGGCCCACAAGTTAGTTGAAACATTCCGCGTTGAATTATTAAGGTTGTGGTGCAGTAGGAGCAGTATTTGTTTAATGGTTATAGTTCCACTAAATCTGCGGTAGGCACAGCTACCCCTCCAGTTTGTCGTGCAGGTCACCTGCTGCTTGCTTTCCTTTTCCTTTGCTTTCCGTTGTTAGCCCTCAAGTTCCTACGAATTTGAATTTTGAAGTGTCCTGTTCTTTTTCGTGTTCGTTCAAGCATTATCATGACCTGAAATGAAAGGATAAGATGAGACTTTTGACCTAAATACTATATAGACTATAGTTCACATGCAACATACAAATAGCACACTCCCTTGCTGCACCTTATTTCATTCTCTAATAGAATGCATTTGAGACTTTGCCAATGGACAGGGTAGAGGCCTCCCAGATTTCTAAACAGAAATATCAGAAGGTTAGATGCAAAAGCACAAGTCAATACATATCCTCTAACAGGGAACAATGTATTCATGTGGGAAATTGGGGGGGGAAAAAAACAGATATAAATGGTTGCAAGCAATTAGTATTTTTAGGGTCTTCCTGAATTTGTAAATAACTTAAATTATGGTGACATCACATGATTGGCAAAAGTGAGAGTAAAAATTCCTAAATTACCGATATATCTTATTTGAAGGTGGGGAAAAAAAGAACTCATTAAACTACTCTACCAACCAAGATATTTATGGCCTGTTCAGTCCAGTAATTTAAGAAAGGTTTCTGATCAAGCAGGTCTTGCTTTTCATTAGTAGTAATTTTAACCAGTGCACCTGGAAACAATCTTCTGTATTTGGTTACAGGATATTTTTAGCCTTCGGTGTAAACTCCTACCCAACATTTTGGTGCGACATCCAACTTATATATATTTTCTAATCTACATCCATACATTTTGTCACACGTCCTTTGAATTAAATTTTCAGGGCGTTGACATGTGATAAGTGATATAACTATAATTGGCACTCGTATTAGTTTATGTGATACATCTAAATATCAATGATATGCGTTTTCCAAGGTTCCTAAGTTCTAAGGGAGTCTAGGAAACCAAGCACAAGGAATGAAGGAAATGTCCTCCTTTAAAATTTGCAATAATAACATATCAATGTTTTAGAAGGCCTAAATTATCCATAGCATCAGGTGAGTACAATGGGATGTCACTATAAACAGAGATCAGCGAGGCCATTGCACAATTTGAATAGGATGAAAAATGTAGCAAGCATACCCTCTGGATAAAATCTCATCCTAGCTTTCCTTGGCTGGCACTGCATTAGACAGAGAGGCAAAACATGAGGATGCTCCGATCAGCAACTGCAATTTTCCTTCCCGTGGCTCCTTCCTCAACAAAGATAGTGCTGATTACAATCCACCTTTATGGAATCTCCTCTTCCTGTGCATGTACTCACTTGTTAAGGACACATGGCAACGACGTTGAATCATAAGAACAAAAAAGCTTCATAAGTCAGCATTCAAACACAATTGTCTTGGTATATGTTGGTTGAAGGAGCTGGTCAGTACAACATAATTGTTAATCAATAAATTAGAATTGGTTGTTCGAAATTAAGGCTAATAATACTTTTTCAAGGATTTACATATTGGTGGTGTATGACTGCGTTGAGTTGTGTTAGATAGCAGTTTTCATTACCTTCTCATAACGGAAACCTTTAGAGACTGTATAGCATGCAGAATGGAATGGAAAGAAGAAGGGGGAAAAAAAACACAGAGATATTACAGGTGGAAAATGTTCTTTATGTCCCTGAATAAAAAATTAATGAAACAAACAGACAGTTATTATCAAGTAACAATATAAAGAATATAACAGACATTACATAGCTCATTACGAAAAAGGAATGTTTTTCCATCATAACTACCAAACAACCCCATGTGGTAAACTACTACCAAAAGGCACAGTAAAAGACTGAAGGTAGTAGTCAAGGTACAAATAATGAAGCTTGAACCTTATGAAACAAGTCTGATAATGTGTCAAAGGTGGACAAACTGAATGCTCAAGGACTTGTAGTAAGTACAACTATCTTTGCTTCAAGAAAATTTGAATTTAAGAAGCCGGGGGGGAAAAAACTTAGAAGAAAAGAATATCTTGAATATGCTTCCATGCTGTAGAGTTATTTGTGCAGCCACATCAACCCTCGCCCCCAATGAACGAAATGGGCAAATCTGCGTACAGCATTTATTTTTCTCAACATCTTAGGAAAATAAATACTATCTTTTTTCCCATAGAGGAAGATCATAATCTCAGCTTAAGAAATTAACTTCTGATAAATCAGAAAGAAAAGATATGTCGGAATCAGCCATTTCCTAATGGACCATGAACCCACAGAGAAATCATGTAGACAGTAAGTACCAAATACTGACGTATTTGCTAAAAACCCAGTGAGCTACATTGCTATTTGTTTGTGAAAATATAACGATGAGTGAAAGGAATTATACCCCATCTTTTCCCTCTACAGGATGCTCTTCATCAAGGTGGTAGCATAAACCAACAATATCAAAATACTCAGAACAAACCGGGCATAAAAACTCTCCCCTAATATGACCATCCCCGTCAATATCCTCAAACCCCGTAAATGTACAAAGAGCAAAGTCCTAAAACACCAAACCTGACGAGTTATTCTAGCTTATTAACATCTGACGATCACGAATTGCATTTCCCAATGCTAAGCCAGTTTCTGAGCAAATGACGTCCAGCTGCAGGGAGTTCCGCCAAGGCGGCAAAGTAAAAGGAACCTGCCGTTTCGTCATTGGGGATTTTATAAGAAAATTATGTACAGTAATTATTGCATGGTCCCTCATTTGGTAAACAGTAGGTCCGAGCAAGCTATCGTAGCTCAGTTGGTTAGAGCACCCGTTTAGTAAGCGGGAGGTCTTAAGTTCGACTCTCAACGAGAGCAACCTTTAATTCTGACAATTTTTTTTTTTTTTTTTTGTTTTTGGATGTAACAAACACTTGGGACTAAGTCTGGGAGAGAGGGGCTCCAAGTCCAAGCTACAAACGGCCCATGGTGACCTGCTAAAGATTAAAGAAACTCCTCTAGATGACTAGAGCCGCATGACATTTTGGCGGCGCCTCTAGATATATTTTGAACACTCTCGAAACACATCGCACATTTGGACTGAATCATGACGATAATTTGTATTTACAATAATATTCATTAGTCGGAGTTGCAGCAGGATCCAAACCGCTATCTTCAAAACCTCACAAGTTTTTGCTTCATTCATACGGGTCCTCAGAAATGTCTGATCTGCCCTATCAGAGTGACCTCGTGATTTTTGCCGTGTATTTATAGGATATTATCATCACACCACATTCCATGAATTTTTGTCTTCTGGTTAGTTGTTTAGGATTAGTATTGATATGAATTTCTAATATGATGTTAACAACTAAATCACTATTCAGGTCTCCCCGTTCTTCTTTATTTGCTCTCTTGAATTTAACTTTTATGGTCTCTCTTAGGTTATGGGACAAATAACGAGGAAACCAGAAGCACAAAATGGACCAGACGCTCCTGATCCTGGTTTTATACCCTCTGGATAAATTACAACCATGAAAGGGGTAGAGAAGACGACAATATGATTACCAGTATTTCTTGAAATATTAATCCTAACTGAAAATATCAACAAAAAGGCCAAAACCATAACTTTCTGCTTCTACCTATGCCCCTATCACTGGGAAATACCACTATAACATGAACAAAGAGCAAATCATTTTTAAAAACAAGAAAAATGTTAGCTATACGATTATCGGACTATGTTATCTTGCTACTCTAATTGTCTTGTTCCACCATTTCAAGCGAAAACAAGACCACATGACAGGGCCATCAGGCAGAAGGCCGCTTGTTCTACTTCCTCTAATTCCCTCCTCCTCCTCTGCCACCTCTGCTTCTTCGCCGCCGACCGTGACCGTTGCAGCATAACCTCCTCGCTTAATGCCACCAAATTCATCTTCAAACGCACCTTCAAATCATCTCCATCATTATTACCAACAGCTCTACCGCCACTCCGACTCTGGGTTTTCTCTCTCCTCTTCTCTTGTCCTCTGTTCAATCTCAAGCCCACCGGCGAAACCCTTTTCTTCCTGTATCTTATCCCACAAGCGTTGCACAGAGTCTGCGTGTTGATGGAAAAAAAAAATCCCGTTGACAGAGATTAAACAGCAGGAAAATAAGACACAGGAAAAAAGCAGAGAAGGGTAGTTCATGCGAAGACAAAATTATCTTTGAGAAATTAGAAATAATATAACCACGATCTGCGAAAATGCTATCACGATCAGTACGACTATGAAGCTGACATTGTACAAAGTAACTGAAAATAGCGACCCTCAAAGAGGGCACGCTGTAACCTACTAGGTATTTGATATTCGCGCGACAGAAAACCAACGCAAATCGAGAAAATTGCAAATAGGAAAGGGGAGGCAATATAAAAAATTGCCCAGAATCAAATGAACGGATTAAACGTAACTGAGATGAAATATACCGAAGCGAAGTAAAAAAGAGATCGACAAAATAGTGAAAAAGCATCGTAAAATCGCCAAGGCGAAGAGAGAATGAAATGGTGATGCAGTAGTAGTAGAAGTTGGTGGGGATCACCTTGGGCCCAGCAGGTCCCCCTCTCCAGAGTGGGGTCTTGGTAGTTTTGCAATCAGTGCAACACTTCTTGTTATCAATCAATTCCTCACGAAACGTTTCCTGAAAAAGAATCAAAGCACAGAAACCTTTGATGATCGCGAGGAATCGCCACAAATGAAACAGTAGAAGGTCGTAATTTGCTCAGAAGCTCACCTTCTGCTGGAGATCCATCGTGATCATCAACCCACTTAATGAAGAACTCAAGCAATCAAACAAACCAGGAGGCCAGCAACAGACTAATGTGTCGCCTGTGAAATTTTCTCTAGAAGCAAGAAAATGAGTCGAAAAGCAAAGCAGAGGTATAGTGAAAGAAGAAGGAGCTAAGAATGGAGAAGACTCACCGAATCAGCGAGAGGCGGATGTTAGTGCTCGGAGGTGGTGGATAAAAGCAGTCCTGCAAGCCTCGTGCTCATGCTGCTGCAGTGTACAAACTAGAGAGTGAAGGAAGTGGGTGGATAATAGAGGCGAACCGGCGAGCTTGGAAACCGACAATGTGAATGGACATAAAAACCCCGGCGTAGTGGCGTAAAATGACGATAACGACCCCCTTCTTCCACGATATATAGGTGGCCATCAATGGCAACCCGCCAAATTTCAGGACTGGGAGCTCCCACGTGTCATTTATTAAAGTTCTCTGCCATCTAATAATGATAATGCATTTTTTTGACAGAAATCTAATCATGATAATCTTAATCCCCATATTAACCTATCAAATGAGTTTAAAACAATTTAGTGGATTATATTTCTTTAAAAAAGGTAGCCATTAGTCACGTCCTTTCCTCAGGAGATAAAGTGAAGGAAGGAAATGTTTGCCCCGATAAAAAATCACTAGCCACCTGGACTCAGATAGTTATCTGAAGGATCATAAAATAAAAACAAACTTGAAAAAGGCATGCCAAAAAAAAAAAAAAACCAGTAGGTAAAGTTTATAAATTATACTAGTGGGCTAAAAAGGAATGGGGGAAAATAACACGTGGGAGATGTTAAACGTGAAATCCCAACGATGCATAGTTGTTGGAGTTTTGGATATTCAGATTCGTAAAACGCTCTCATTTTTAGTGTACTTGACGCTGCTGTAGTCATCATATTAATGTGATGGGAAAACACACGCAAGAAAAGCACTTGTGATTTAATTAAACTTTATGTAACGGGCTTATCTCTAACAAGTACACGTGTGATACTCAGTTTCTTGTCATTCTCGCGAATTAGTTAAGTCAGCCTCTCAACTCAAAGAGTCAAGATAATGTGTAAGGAAGAACTTTATATTGATACGAGAGAACTTTACAAAGGAAGAGTACAAAAGAGCTTTACAAGTGAGAACTCAACTCTTGAATGCCAAATAAGTAAATAACACCTCATATTTATACTACTCAACCTCCCTCCCTGAGGTTTTGAGATCTTGCCACGTGTCCTTGGATGGACGGTTGAGATTGAGTGTCCAGAGAGTTCCATAGGTTTCTACATTTTGATGGAAACTCTCCTAGGTTTTGGAACTGTCCATGCCATTCTTACATTATCCTAGAGTTCTCTGGAATTCTCTACACAATTCTATATACATCAAGAAAATTCAAGAAAGTGTAAGAATATACAAGAGATCTCTAGAAAATTCTAGAGTGTGATAGTGGCTTGGTTAGATCCATTTGGAGGGACAACACAGATTGCAAATTCAATTTACCAAAAGACGTGATTATTGATCAATCAACGAAGAGAGCATTAGATGCGAATATGCACCTAAGAATAGCTACCTTTTTGCTTATTTGCTTTCCCAATCGTTTATTCAAATCAAATTAATTAGAAATTACATATTAATAAGTAACAAAAGTAGCTTTTCTACCCCATATATATTTTAGGGAAAATCCCATTTAAATACCATGTGAAATCCAAAAACCCCAAATAGTCTGTTAGAATAAGGAAAACCCACAAAGGGTGCCAAAGTAGGAATTTGGAATATGCAAATCATGGTAAAATGACCCCACTACCCCTTTTAAACAAACAAAAGAAACCTTTGGAAGATACACACGCATGCCCTAGTTTCGTTCTCGGTAGGTCCCTCCTGTTTCGTGGGTGAGCTTTCAGTGACGAGGTAGTTGTCGTGGGAAATTTCCATTGCATGCACGAGGCCGTTGCCTCTGCCATTTCGATTTCACGCAAGAGGCGGTTGGCGGTGGTGATTTCGATTTCAAACACAA
>JBAGKO010000010.1:1996151-2012236 GCA_037177275.1 Acacia concinna
TTCAATATGTGTTATTAGTTTTTCTTTTTTCTTATAGTTTGCATAACATTTGGACTTCCTCAAAAAATTGTTCTCTTTATTTATCAAAACTAAATTAAAACATTAAACATGGTCTATGTTTACCAAAATAAAAACAACATGCATAAAGTCTAAAAATTAATGTCTACAATTAAATAAATAACTAAATAAACTGATAAAGACGTAAACTATAAACTAAACATTAATCAATATGAATAATATTATGTATTTCATTTTCTTCATGCCCATTATAATTATTACAGGGCTGACTCATTTAGGCCCGACTTCATTTTTATGTGTTAAATTACAAACCCAGCCAGTGACGAGTTCAGACTTTAAAGAGCCGTCCCAAATTCCCAACTCTAAAAATAATGGATTGCCCAATAATATATGGCTTCTGTCTCTATCACATAAAGTCATAAGCATCAAAGCATACCAAAAAGAAGTAGAAGACGGGAGGGGGGGGGGGGGGGGGAACAGAGACATGCATGAGATTGAAAGCAACATTAAATAATCTATAATATATTCTAAAAAGCATGATTACCCTTGGAATCTGATAACAAAATTAATGATTACATCGTAACGTTGCAAAATGGACAACAAAGACATCCAGCAGGTCAACCGCCCGCATTTATATATGAACAAACAAGTCTCAAGAGACAATATCTCAACGGTTATGGGTGACGAGTTTTGGCTTCCTTTTGGCTGGAGGTAGAAGAAGCCAGGTCCAGGTGGCCTTGAAGACACTTGTAAACTGACCCCAAATTGTGGTGCAGCCGCCTCTGCTTGATATGTACACTTCAGAATTGTGGCATGAAGGGTCATAGCTACTACTTCCTTCATGAGCAGCAGAAGCGTTTAAGACCTCAGCCAGAAAGTTAAAGTCAACTGGTTCACTCAAGTACGGTGTCGAAGTGGACGGGACGCAGAAATCTGAATTCCAAAATGGGTATTAGTAAAGATTCGAGACAATGAATGAGAAACACAAAAACAAAACCTTAGTGTAATACCTCGAGGAGCGGCAAATAGAGGTTCCTGTTGTGGCTGTGGCTGGCCATGCCCTGCTGCTTGCACCCAATTCTGCAACCCAAAACAGACAGAGGACTTGGTCATTGCTAAATTCTACTCCAGAGATATCATTAGTATCAGTATAAATCATGATAATATGTGTATTAATATGTAGAATTCAGGGGTCAATCAGAGAAAATAGATGCATGCCTGTGGCTCCGAGTTTAGATGTGGTGTGGGAAGATACGGTTGCCCAGCATCTTGTTTGGCATTAGCTTTAGTAGCTTGGCGGATAAGGTTTTTCCATACATTCTCTCCAACTCCAAGGCCCTGTTATTGTTCAAAATGAAATGAAATCAGAAACACATGTATGGATGTGAGTAAGAGGTTTAATTGATTATTCAGCAAATAAGTATGACCTGCTTCAGTTGATTTGGGTTGGTTTGAAGCCGATGCAAAAAAGCCTCGACTGTGTCTATTCCTATGGATAACAGCCATTTGTGTCTTTTTCCATCTTTTGCGATGTCTTCCAAACGCCAAATCTCATCACTTAACGACGGAGTGCCATGTTTCTGGTAGCCTGGAAATCACCAAATCAAACATCCAGACTATGGTTAAATCGCACTTGCTTTCACATGAATATGGTTAAATCAAGAGGGCATACCCAGTCCGCGACAATCCTTGACCCTAAAAGGTTGACTCACACCCTCCCTGATGTTCTGTTTCTCAGGAGTTGTATCCACAACGCTGGCCCCTAACCTGAAGTGCTGGGTGGCAGCCCATGTCGATATGTCATGGATCAGAATATCCCCGACAGTGCCAACTCCATCTTTAAGTGTTAGGGACAGATGCCCGCTGAGTAATACGCCACCCTTCCTTGTCGTATTTAATGTCCTGAGATGGAAATCCTCGGAGTTCCAATCATTACGACCATCGGATCCGAAGTTGCCGTGTAAAAGGCACAACTTTATCTTTGCAGAGGACAGAGGACCCTCCGTGACTCTACGGTCAACATCACAGTTATACAGAGCAACTTCAAGTGAAGCCTTGTTCTTGGTCTTAACCGGAACGCCTGTATAACTGTCGCCGGGCGATTCCTCGAAACGAAGTTGAAAGTTTTTCCGTCTTTGTCGGCTACACATTTGAACGAATAAAACAATTTTCTATGGATTATACCCTGCAGGGAATTTATATATAATGATGTTGGAACAGGGCAAACAGGACCAAACCTTGGCCTGGTCTGCTGTAGGTGAGGGTATCGCTCCAGTACAGTTGTGACTTCTTCTTTAACCTGGTTGAGGAGAAACACACGAATTAAAACTCTAAACAGTTCCAAAGCGAGATGAAATACTATAGAGTTCATTTCGACCATTCCCCTGCTCAAAGTGACAATCATATCAAACATATATAGAAGTATAAGTTTAAACGCGTTTCTGTAAAATCTTAACTGGTGTGTGATTCTGTAGATACGCGATGCAGGGCCATCGGATTCCTCAACAAACTCAGACGAGTGCTTACTATAATTAGGCAGTACTAACCAAACATACATGACATCTGTGGCTGAAAAGTGAAAAGGGGGTTGCTTTGACCATTCTCTCAAATTAGGAATAAACAAATGAGGGAACTAAAGCTAGCGTTTTTGTGCACAAACTAAAAGCAGGCACTTCTGATAAATAGAGAATCACTACAATAAACAGAACAGAAGTCCTTTCCAAACCAGGAGATAAGAGTTTCCTTTCGTACCGCTTTGCGAAGCATTGGCTCCAAAATCCTTTCCATTAACTTCTTATCTCTCTTGTTTATATCATCGTCATGACTGGCGCTGCAAAATTAAGCAACAAACAGCATTTAGTGCCAAACAGCCCGGCAAGCATATAGAAACGGAAGAAAAGAAATGTCAAGTACCAAACTGAGTTGCCGTGTCTCCTCTTAGAGTTGTTACTGGGAGCTTCACCGTCCCCGTCATGGCCGACGAAACGAGGTTGCCTTTTCCCTGATGCCATCGATACCACTTGACTATACGGCAACAGTGACTCCTCAAGCCGAGAACGAGAAGTTGACTATGAACAAGAACTCAGAAGCCCGTCACTGTAACAGGTATCACTCATTCAAGCTTCAAATAAGAAAGCTTATATCTATAAACAATAGCCCAGATGATATAACAAAAACCCCTCAAGCTAAAGAACAAGAAAGTCTCTATCTATAAACAGAGTGATGATATAACACCCGATTACTGCAAGGGAATTCTATAAAGAGAGACGTTGGTATCTGTGAGTTATATATATATAGATTCTAAAACGAGAACTAACAGAGAAAAAGTTTATCTCATTTCCAACCAATTACTTTCAGGTCCCACACGCTTAAAAGTCGAGTTCATGAAAATTTCTCAGGCCCAGTATCCGAGTGTCCGGAATATTCAAGGAAGCGAGTTGCGTCTGGATAGTATAAAATTTTGGGTTAAATTGCAATTTACCCAATATTTTCGAACAATTTTAATTCTAACATTTTTTTTTAGCAATTCATACCCTCACTAACATAACATATATGTTTAGTTTAATAGTTAACTGGGGTATGTTGATCAATGATACGGCCATATAACTAATAAGGTGAATTAAATAATACTTTGTGACTAAATTAGGGTACTTGTTTTTTACAATCAACAGACTGAGTTTTTTTTTTAAAAAAAATACATATAACTTAATTCCAATCATACCATATTATATTATCTAATCCACTTCATCAATTATATAGTCTTACCATTGGTCAACACACCTCACTTAACAGTTAAACTGAACAGATATGTTATTAAGGGTATGGATTGCTCTAAATAAATAACGTTGGGGTAAATTGTTCTAAAAAAAACGTTAGGATTAAAATTACTTCTCTCTAAAAACATTGGAGGTAAATTGCTCTTTAACCGTAAAATTTTAATAGGGAGGATGCCAAGTATTTTATGTCTAATATATTGACATGGTTGATACATACATACATACATATGGGTGTGTTTATAAATTAGTATGTCAGTATGAGTCATATTAGACCCCGCGGCATATAATAGAAGCACAGAACCTCTGGGGACGAAAAAAAAAAGGAAGAAGCATAGAACCAGTGCTTTTGATATTAGAAATGTTAAAGAAAGAAAGAGAGACGTGTAAACAATTTGGAGCTGCTCAGTCTTCCAAAACTACGCGTTTTAAGATGAAATGTAATTAAAAAATATGCAGAGAGTCGCGAGATCGTGTGGTTTAGGGGCGGGGAGTCATTTTCACTGGAAAGAAATGAAATGAAATGAAATGGGATTTTTGGTTGTCACTCAAGTCATGGTCATCGGCCGGGAAAAAAGAAATTAAGCAAACAGGTCTTCCTCGCTTGATCTCCACAAGAATCCCTCTTGCTCAGAATTTTCGCAGTAGTTAGGACTCATGTTCTTGGTAATTAGAAAGAATCTTCCCTCATATATATTTGTCCCTACAAGCAAATTGCAGCACGTTAATTTGAGGTGAGCTTAACTTCTCTCCAGTTCGAGCAGTTTTCATATTGCTTCAAGTTGTTATTATAATGCCAGAAATTATTACTTCCGTGTTCTTGCGGATTTTGAGGCACTCTCAGGTTATTTTTATTTTTAAGTGTCTAAACTCTTAATTAGATAATGCTCTTCGTTGCCTGCAAATAATCAAGGCACCCTCAGTTACAAGTTTGATCGTACTTGTATTTGTTTGCTTTTAAAGCATGTGGCAAAGCAATTATGGAAAATATTGTGAGTAGCTGTGTTAAAGGAAGAAGTCTCATATAACTTAAAATGGGAAAAATTAGTATACAATTAAATATAAGTTTAAGTTAGTAAAAAGGCTTATAAGAGCATTCTTCGAATTGACTGATGAAATTTTAATTAACAGTTTTAATGACAATTAAAATATTTTATTACATTTAATTACAATTAATTATTATTTTGTAATTGTCATTTTAATTGTTATTAAACTATTCTTAATAGTCATTATTGTTGATCAACGGTCACATAGATTTCACCTATAAAAGGCAATATCTAAATTCAAGTCAGAGAACTCAGAGGTCAGATGATACCGAGCTTTACCACGAGTTCCTCTCCTCTCCCTGAGTTACACAATTAACTTCTTACAGTTTTGTCACTCTATTTTATATAGGAAGGGTTCGTTTTATTTTGAAAAGTATCGCTTCCTAATTTATTAGGGGGTTACAAAATATTTCTTAAAAACAATAACATTATACACGACTTAAACTATTTATTTATTATGTTTCTATAGGAGTTGATGCCAACACTAATCATGCGGGCATTGACACTATAGCAAGATTATCATATATATGTAGCATTATTTTTGTTCAAAGAAAAAAAAAAGGCAAATATCGTAGTGTCACTCTATGTATTGTAGTGCGTGACTCTATTCTTGCTGGAATATGAAACTTGATTCTCGGCTCGCGGCATGAAGAGTTTTCTCCTTTATACTCTCTACGATTTATGAGCATTTTTGGCGGTTGAAAGTGCAAAATGGAAGGAATGGAAAATAGATAAATTATGAGTTTGTTTGATTTTTTTTTAAAAAAATCATTTGGAACGTTTTTCATCTAACTGTTTTTAAAAATGAAAAAACAAAAATTGTTTTTAAAGATTAAAAAAATAACAACAATTTTTAATTTTTTTACTTTTTAGGTTTTTATTTTTTGATGGTATCATTTATTCATTATCAACATGATAAGACTAATAATGATTACAGTCACATCACTACCAATGCCCTGCAACTACCATTTAAACAGATTTTTTTCCTCTCTATTTTCAAAAGTCAAAACTATTATACAAAAAAAAACTAAAAAACTAAAAAACAAAAAACAGCAAATAGAATCAAAGCTCAAATGATTTTCACCGAAGTTTTTTGCACAAGCACGTTACAGAAACAAAACGCAGTTAGGCACTTAGGCTTGTGTTGTGGTTGATGATAATTGCAGTATTTCTCTGTACCCAAAAACAAGAGCCCCTTATCACCAAAAAAAAAAAAAAAAAGAGCCCTTTTATTCGGTTCTTACTTTAAAAATATTTTTAAGATTCTAATTAATATACTACTAGTTTTTGACATGAGTGCAGCAAAGGCGCATCAGAGAACAGTGCAGAATCCAGATTCCTTTTCTCTCAATAAATATAAATAAATGGTAATAACAGTAAAATGGACAGGGCCCCCTTCAAACAAATGAAAAATATAGCCATTGTACACTGCATGTTTTTACGAGGAAAAATTATCAGCTGAAACTTTAATGGATGACTTCGGCACTAATGAGTATTGTCAGAACGTAATTTTACAAGGAGTAAAACGATAACAATCCTTAAAAGAATGAAAAAATAGGAACATAATTAATTCCAACAGCCTAATAATTCTACTGGTTATAGTAAATTAGCTTTGCCATCCTTTTGGCTGCTGCATCCCTTCTTACTGATATGGCCCATTTGAGAGCGGTACGAATCTTGTACCACACTGCTTTTGGTTTCTCACTTCGGCCAAACTCTGCTCCACCATATGGATTGAAATATAATCCATTTTCTTGCCCCCAGTTTGTGAATGAAGTATGTGGGTTTACGTTGTGTGTCCAAAGCGATCCATTTCCTTCGATTGGCATTTCAGGGAACAGTTCATCTTCTGCTGAATTGATCTGTAGCATTGGTGGCAAGTCTGGAAATAATGGACCCGCATACATTTGGTCATTTTGCATTCCTTCATCAGCATATGAAGTGAAAGGTTGATCAGAACCAGCCCATGCTTCAATTTGACCTGCACGAGGGAGGGATCATTAATTTAGAATCACAAAGTGGTAGGAGGAGGGAGTTAAAGTAAAATGAAGCTGTAGGAGACCTTGATGTGGACCACTAGCCTGCCCAGCTTGTGGATATGTCAGTTGCCTCTGAAAGTTAATACATGTCTGATCACCAAATGATTTCAAATCATTCAAATTTTTGTAAGCATGCTGCTTCACCACTTCCACCAAACGCTGCCAATGTAATAACAAGGCAAATGATACACCTTCATTTGAATTAATTACAGCCAAATTAGAATTGGATTTGGATACATTCATACCTTTTCATCAGGGGCAAGAGTATCTGGAGAACAGTAGTTTTGGCCATCAAACGTCACTCCCACAAGGGTGTAAAAAGAATTGAAGAGAAGGCCTACAGGTTGTTCTGCTGTCTGATATATGTAAAGGTTGTAATCATCTATAACACATTCGTTCGCATGTTTAGTAATTGCCTCCCATGACTTCCTATGATTTTTGCCCAATTTCTACAATTCCAGAGCCAAAACCCCAGGTGAAAATACGAATACAAGTATGGATATACTGCAATAAAGGGGAAACAGGTATTGAAGAGAAAGTGAGAGGAAATACAATCTCTTACCTCAAACAATGAAGTTGGGTCAATGTTGTAAGACCGCACAAGATCCCTGACTGTCATTATTCCATAGTCACATAGTCTCCGATAAATAACACCATTTTTGGATATTTTTTCCAAACGCCATAAAGCATCATCCAACTTTGGAGGGTGATGTTTCTTGTACACTGAAACGACCAGCAAGAACCAAATTTCAGTGTTAAAAAACACTAGTGGTCTTAGTTTAGGCAACAGAGGAAAAGGAGGTTATATATGATTATGATTCAAGACTTACGCTCTCCCCTGTTATCTTTTACCCTGAAAGGTTTGCTTACACCTTCCTTGATGCTTGCTCCAGGGGAAGTTAGTTGCAAAACCTTGGCTCCCAAGCTGAACTTTCCGCAACTTATCCAGCGCGAGTTGTCAGTGATCTTAATTTTCGTGATACAACCAACCCCATTTTTCAGAGTAATGATCCGATCATCTCCATTCAGTAACGGCTCCTTACCCTCCCTTGGGGATAGGATATTTGCATTGAATTCTTCTTCAGTCCAATCCTCGCGCTTTTTGGAACAGAAATCACCGTCGAGCGCGAAGATCTCTACCTTTGCAGAGGACAGAGGACCATCGTTCACCACAGATTGAGATCTCACATCAAAAAGAGCAACCCGAAGCGGTGTCTCGTCGTCCTCAGCTTTGACATTCGAGTTTGTGAATGTTGTTTCAGGCGGTTCATTAATAAAACGCAGCTCTAAGGATTTGGCGCCAGGTGTGTCACCCTGACAAGGCGTTGTGCTGCAACAAACAAATTACAGGAATTACGTATCAGATATCTGATGCAGCAGGCAGTATCGCAAGTTTATTTCTTTTTGCAACAGAGAATTTGAACACGAGAAACCAACCTTGCAGATAGGTATTCCTGTATTTTACGTTCTACCTCTTGCCGTACCTAGTTGAAGAAACACACTAGTCATGAAACAGATAAAGATTCTAACATGCACGTGCAATGGACTAGCGTTATCAACGAGTTTGAAGGATTAGGAAAGGACAGGAAGCTAGAGAATAAGCAAGAATTATGGAAGTGACAGATTAAAGAGGGAAAGATAAGCTGGCGGAAGATCCTGTTCATGGAAATATTGTATAGCAAGCGCAAGGGGCAAACAGTGCTTGGGAATCAGAGGAATGCATTATTAACGATTAACGAACGCTTGGCAATTGCAAAAACCTGAAGAAGATTGTGGAAGGCATTCTTTCTGGGAGGGTTTTTAGTTTGAAGTGAAACGTGGTTGTGAAATACGATGCTCAAAACTAGCTGAGACAAACGAACAAAACCAAAACAGAAGAATCTTCTTCAACCCGATTTTTATTCTCAGAGATATAATAGAATCAACCAAAAAATTTAAGATACCACTCTTCGCAGGTTAGGTTCTAAGTAGGAAGCCAGGTCCTTCTTCAAGAGTTCGTATGTAATGCTTTCAAGGCCACTGCACCAAAAACAAAAAACCAAGCTTAGATCAACAAACCAAAGGCGTACAAATTAATGAGAGGGAATAACAAATTAAATACCTGATGGCAGGTCGTGTTGAACGGCCATGTCTGGGTCGTATAGACTCTCGAATTGGAACTTGATGATCCCTACCGTTACCTTCCAGCTGACGAGATTTGCTTGGAGCTACCATCCAAATAATCAAGTAAATCAATGACAGAGTCGCAGAAGTTAAGCAATCTCAGAACCCCCAATAATCAAACTCGAAGTTCGACAAGAAGAACTGCTCAGCTCTTAAAATGAAAAAAAAAAAAGTGTAGTGACATTGAATTGACGAAAGTGAAGGAGGAGGAAGATGCGAGGAAGCTTCGTCCAGCAGCACTATCAACACGCTAACCCAAGTCAACGTCAATGCACGCAAGGGAGAAGAAGAAGAAGAAGAAGAAGATGATGCCTGAGGCATGGCTAAAGAAAACAATTGTTGCGAGGGGAAATTAAATGAAGGAATGCAAAGTAGGGTAGAGGCGCGTAGATGTGGAAGAAGTGAGAAAAGGGGGGCCCACGCCCGACCAACCACCCCACCTGTTTGTTGCATTTGAATGCGCTGAGTGAATATTGAGCGCAGTAAAGGCAGAGGTTCATGATGATACGGAAGCTAATTTGGTTGCAAACGCGTTTGCTATTGGATGCTTTTGTACGGCTGTGACGGCATCTAATCACTCTCACTACCTTGTCCCTTTATTGAGCCATTGTCTTTCACTTTTCACTTTACTGGCCGGTTCCAATCATTAATTCATGAAAAAGGGTTTATTTCTGCCACGAAAGTTTTTACCAATGTTTTAAAAGCCTTAACAGACATCAAATTGAAAAGATTAACGAGTCATGCTTTAAAAAGTTGGATCGTTTGGTCAGTTATTATTCATAAAAAAGTTATTTTTAAAAATTTCAACCAAACAAATTTTATTTTTATATAAGTAATTTCTATAATATTTATTTCAAACACAAATCAAATTACATAATCTTATTTTTATCAAAACTTACTTTTATCTAATGTTACTTTTACAAAAATCACTTTTCTAAATTTCATTCTAAACACACCTATTGTCGTTACTACTTCAAATTGGAGTTGGTTTCTCATATATGAGAAATGTGATTTATATGGTCTAGATTTTATTTTTATTTTTTGAAAAAAAAATATTTTTCTTGGTTGATACTTTATAGATGAGAGGGAGTATCTTAACTAATATTTTTTTTTTAAAAAAAAGAATTTTTTTCATATAAAAATGGTCACCCAAAAAAATAAAAATATAGAAGGTCTAGATCACATAGCTCTCCATGCTCATCTTTGATGAGCGGGAAACCGGCTCCCTTCAAATTTTAATATAAGGGAAAATTACACTGAAATCCCAATCAGTAGAAAACACGTCAAAAAGATCTCGTAAAATTAACAAATTGCAATGAAAGCCTTTAAGACTTTTATGTTGTTTGTGGATTTCCCTACTACCCTTGTGGAATAAAAAAGCAATAAAAAATGGGCTGAAGCAAATTGATTGAGGCGGAAGGAAAAAGACAAAGAGACAATAGAGCTTGTGAGTTGAGGAGCTAAGGTGGGGAATGACATAGAGTAAACGGCAATGTACTTTTGAACCATAACTAAAATATTTAAATACAATATACAATTGTCATTAACAAGTTTTATACATGTATTAACAACTATCGTTGCAACTATTAACAACCGATTTTTTTCTTGGTACTCTTCATGTTGAAACTTCAAAATTTTCATCATTTCCTCTTATAATGCATAAACACAGCATCTACAACCTAAAATGGAGCCTGCTCACCCATAAAACAGAGATCACAAACTAAACCCTAACCAAATATAATGAAACTACAACCAACACTTAATATATGATCCACAATTAACATTTAAGAAGCAAATCTCTATACGCAAACAACTTTGCCTAATTATCAATGATCAAACCAAAAAGTTAACACATTTTTTTCATCCTGTAGGGCATAAACAGCATTAAGATATTTTCAGATTGAGAACACAATAAATCATTTAAATTAGATAAAGAAGATGGAGACAATAGGTGCAATCGCACAAACTCCGTACCTTGCCGTTTACTATTTGTCATTCCCCGCCGCAGCTCTTCAAATTGCAAGCTCTATTGTCTCTTTGTCCTTTTGCTTCAACCTAAATCAACTTGCTCCAATCCATTTTTCATTGATTTCTTTTTTATTTCATAAGGGCAGTAGGGTAAATCCACCATTAGAATAAACAATAGAAAAGTCTTAAAGGCCCTCATTATAATTAATTAATTTTACAGAATCCTTTTAATGTATTTTATGTTGTTTGGAACCTCAGTGCAATTCTCCTTTAATACTACTAGCATGTAAATATTTTCAAATTCATAACAACGCAATCATATGTGACTATAGGATTTTCCAAATTCCAACAGCCTCATTCACCTTTGTAATTTGTATGTAGTCGGATATGATTTGACAATTTTCTGAGACCGGAGAGGAACTGAATGAGACCCAGAATATTCAAAATAAAATAAAATAAAATAAAATAAAAGGATCTCCCCAATTAAAAGGGAAGTGGTGTTGATGAGGATTTTTTTAAAAAAAAGGATTTTACTCCTCTCTTTATACATTTTGCCTTGGCGACCACTGATTAGACACCCACAGCTTCGGTTGCCTACTTGCGAATATCAAAATACAAGATGGTATTGTTGACATGCATCATCCTATAATTAACACCGATAGTCATTGTTTAATGTTCAGAGACATAATTTGCAGGATTACGTCACTGAAATTTCGGGGAACCATCCCACGTTGAAATGCAATTCAACTATGAAATACACACACACAAACAAACTCATACCATTCTATATGATAATGTTACCGGGAGCATTATAAAATATGGCGTCGGTGAAGATTTCAATGTTCAACGTAACTTGGACACACCCTAGCTTTGAAAAATAGACACACACAATAAGAAGAAGAAAAGGTCTCGTCAGATTCATGCACCCTCCTCGTATTAGAAAGAAGACCTTGACTTCACCAAAACTAGCCCCCGGGGTGCATTCCCATTGGCTTTCCACGAAGGTGACTCGCCCACTAGTTTTAATTTTAATTGCATGGAAACACTGGGCCAGAGGCCCAACATCTCTATCAAATTCTATATTGGTTGGCCCAGCTCCGTCCTTGTTCTCATTCTTCTTGACCCAGCGTCCCAGCATATTAAGTTCGCAAATAAAAGCAAAAAGTAGTGTTTTATTTATTTCTTGTTTTTTTTTGGCTGTTTGTTACAGAAAAACATGTGGGGTGAACTATAAAGGGCCACCATCTATCTTCCTCCTGAACTAAGACAGGAGACATAGCATCTCAAAAGGCTGGATTACAAAATATTTTAAAGAAAAGGAAAACAAAAGTGCTTTGCTTGGCGTCCACCGGATATTCGTAGAGAAATACGTGTAGCCTTATTATATATAGGGTAAAAGGGCTAATTTTCTTTGGAAGTAACCAAGATGGGGCAATATTTACCCAAAAAGTAGAAAAGTTGGTGCAAGTTCGCCCTTCAACAGACAGACGTTAAACTGGTTTGTTAAATTTGACACCTGGACAACAGAAAATACAAAAGTGGCTTGTACACATGGTGAAACGTGGCAATGAGGGATGATATGGCCAGCAAGATGAAAGTTAACTCTACTTTCTTTATTTCAACTCACTTTGTTCTCTAACGTTTCAATATGCTGCTTTCGAATCCATTTTCTAATTTAGCCTCACCTAAGTTCAAAACCCTAGAAGAAATGAAATCTTGGCTCCCCTCACAAGATAATTGAATCAGTGGTTTTCCAGGAACACTGAAATGAGAAGTTGACTTGATTTTCTTCATTGTTCATCTAATATAAAATTTTACCAAAATAGGAAAGTATGAAGAGGAATAAAGAGAGGCATGCAGCTGTCCTTTTTTGCATCCTCCCGCCTTCTCTTTCGATGGCGAGCCCAACCGGCAATGGTACCACAACCCTTACAATTGGGGCAAGCCTCAGCGGAATCACCCATGATCTTGATCTAGAGAATCCTATCAGAGAAGTTACTGTCATTAAAAGCGAAGCCAAAATTGGTGTCGGAAGGAGAAGCACTGCTAGAATAATCGAAGTCCATGACGATTGCAGGGTCAAAGAGATCCGTATTGAAATCCTTCATCCTCAAGGGGAAGATGAGAGCAGCGGGAGATAACGTTAAGTGAGGCCTATGGGTGGGCCCAGTGGGAGGGAGAGAACGAAGAAGGAAGGAGAGAGAGAAGAAGGGTTTTGTTGGGATTGTTGTAGGAAAAGGGGGTGGTATGGTAGAGAAGAGAGGAGAGCCCATAGATGTTGGGAAAGAGAGATAGGAGAAGGGTGGTGTTGGGATTAGTTTTGTTGGGATTGTTCAGATGCCCACAAATCTTTGTTTTGAACTGCTCTTACCTTACCAGCACCATCTGTAATCCACGTGGTTGTTTTGAACTGCTCTTACCTTACCAGCACCATCTGTAATCCACGTGGCTTCCTACGTGATAGATTGTCCTGTGTGGCAGACGGACATTTGTGCCTAGTGTGCTGAAGGGCGAACTTACACCAACATTTCTACTTCTGGAGAAAATATGGCCCATATGATACTTCCAAGGCGATATTGCCCTATCTTAGATACTTTCAGGACAAAGAAGCCCTTTTTCCCTTATGTGTGTGTGTGTGTGTTACACTGGTTGAAATATAACTTAAAATAACAAAAGTGGTGCAGCATGAAAGGACATGTTGTTCCAAGGTATAGAAGATTCAACACATTTTTTATGAATAACTAATTCAATAACCTCTTGAATAACTTTAAATTAGCCATCTCTCGGCAATTTTATTAAAATACTTGAAATAGTAAAAAATGTAATTAAATACTACAAAATTAAAATTATTTATTCATATACTACACTTAAAACCGTCCATGAGGAGGACAAGTTTAAAAATGTGAAGAAATCGCATACTACGTGGGCGAGTTTCATCTGTCTCTCTCACTTTTTTTTTATTTCTTTGCAAAATATCCCTCTTGGATTTATAAAGTTCTCTGTAAATCCAGTTGTTAGGATAAAAAATTTTCTTTCTATAAAGTTCTCCCAAATTCTTTTTATTTAGGGAGATTAAATTTGTTCTTAACTTCTTATTCACTTTGATTTATAAAAATAAATGGTGGATGAAAAAAGCAAATAATGAAGTGAAGGGGAATTAATTGTAACTTTTTTTAGATCCAAAAAGAGAATGAAAAGTGGAGTAAAAGAATTAGGGTATTTAGTTGCAATTGTTATCAAGAACCACCAAAAAAATAAAAGAGGAAAGGTTGGTGAAAACATAAGAAGCGATTTTGCAAAGAAATAAAAAAAGTGAGAGAGAGAGAGAAAACAGAAATCGCCCACGTAGTGTGCGATTTCTATTTTCTCTCTCTCTCTCTCTTGTCAGAGAGAGGCAGATGAAACTTACCCACGTAGTTTGCAATTTCTTTACATTTTTAAACTCGCCCTCCTTGTGGGCGATTTTAAGTGTAATATATGGGTAAATAATTTTAACTTTGTAGTATTTAGGTAAATTTTTTTTACTGTTTCGAGTATTTTAATAAAATTCCCATCATCTCCCTCTTATATTTTGGAAGCTACAGAACCCTTGACCTTAGTTAGGCTGCCCACTGCCTCGTCTCCAGCTTTATGAGTAACTTTTTATCTTGACAAAAATGCTGCCCACATGTGTGTGTTTGGATTAAATATTACAATTAGTATTTTTAAAAAAGTAAGATTAAGTAAAAGTAAAATTGAGTAATGTAATTTGTATTTGAAATAAATATTGCAGAAGTTACTTATACAAAAGTAAAACTTGTTTGGTTGGAATTTTGTAAAAGTAACTCTTGATGGGAAATAATTGAAAAGAGCATGAATCATATTGTATAGATTACACACACACACACACATCTATATATTGTGATATTTATACTACCATAGTCCTAATTATAAGACTTAGTTGACTCTTTTGACTCCCTTAATCTCTCCAAAAAGAAAATCAACTAGGTCTTATAATTAGGACCAGAGGGAGCCTTATAATATGTAAATATAGTGTGATATTTATAATACCTTCGGTCATAATTAGAAGACCTAGTTGACTTTTTCAGCTTTTTTCATATCTCCAAAAAAAACAACTGGATCTTATAATTAGGACCCGAGGGAGTCTTATTACATGTAAAGAATGTGTGATATTTATACTACCTCTTGTATTAATTATAAGATCTAGTTGATTTGTATGGCTTCCGTAATCTCTTAAAAAAAAAATCAATTGGATCTTATAATTAGAACTCGAGAGAGTCTTATTACATATAAAGGACGCGTGATATTTATACTATTTCCGATCTTAATTATAAGATCTAGTTGACTCTTTTGATTTCCTTAATATCTCTAAAAAATCAACTAAGTTTTTTGATTTCCTTAATTACATTATATCAAAAAATTCAAAAAAAAAAATATCAGTGTGCGAGGGTCAGAATTTAAGGGTGGGAGGAGAGAAAAATTAAAATAGTTGATGGTTTGCTTCTCAATTTGCCAATTGACAAAAAATAATGGAACGTGTGCTTCTGATTTTTTGATGCTTTTGCCTCTAAGGCAGATCAAATCAAACGTTAGGTCAAATATATCATTTTTTTTTTTCATCGGCAATGATCCCTAAGGAGCCGTGAATCGTCCAAACGGAACCCCGGACGTTGAAACAAACAGACACTATATATATACTAGTGCCATAAAGGTTGGTGGGGTTCGTATCATAGTAGTAATAGTTAACTCCCCTTTTAGTATTTATTTTATTTATTTATTTATTAAAAAAACGGCAGTCTGATCCGAGTGTGCATCCTCATCCTTATCCATCAAAGGCAAAAAATACTAGAAAACAAGATCACAAGTCACGTCGGCTGGTGATGTTGAACTGGACCCAAAAGGCGGGGGGGCCGTCAAATCGCAGGTGATGGGTTCTTGCCGTTTTGTGCTTCGGACACGTGTCCTGTAGCACCCACGCCACTCAAGTTGGCGCGGTGACATTAGACGTTCCCCACTCTTTCTGTTATCACAAGGACGTACATTGCCGCTGGCGGGGGGAAGCCACCCAACAACTTTTT
>JBAGKO010000010.1:2012336-2029654 GCA_037177275.1 Acacia concinna
CAACCCAACAACTTTTTTCTGCCCTGTGCCATTTATGGATGATATCCCGTTGCCCCCCGCAACTTCTATTAATTTAATTATTTTTAAAAAAATTCATTTTTGTTTTACCCACACCCCACCTATTCCTTGGCATTTGAACTGAGTCAAAGGTGGGTAAAAGTAAAATATGTTTCTTTTAACCCAGTTAAATTTCTTATAAACCTTAAACAAAGGATCAATCAAATCAATGAAACCGTTGTCGATCAATTTGTAAACAATATTCCTAGGTAAAAACTAGCGGGCCAACGATACCCTTTTTATTTTACTATCAAGTATCAACCCTTCACATCCATTCGCGGCGCCTTTTCTCTGATGGCCATTGCTTGAATCAGGAATATCACTCTCTCTCAATAAAAGCCGCGCTTTTGACCTTTTTATTATTTTTTCCTAAATTATTTTCCTTGGTTTTCGTCTGCTTATATATATATGTGTGCGCGCGCGCGCGCGCCTACACATGAATGGAAACAATGTGCGCTCTCAGAGCTACACGGTTTCGAATTGCTGTGCTCGGACAGATAGAGTTTAGATAGAAAACCTTGCAAAGCTTTCAACGAAATCATCAGGTAAGTTTCCCCCACTATCTTCTCTGATTGTTTCTCCATTCCCTTGTATTTGAGGTGGCAAATGTGGCATGCTCTACAATTTGAAATGCAAGACTTCCCGATCGTTGAGAAACTGATGGAGGAAAATAAATTAAATGGTGCGTGTCCCCCAAGCAGTGGCTGTTCTTATGCTTCTTTCTAAGACTTGTTTCGAAAGTTGAGAAAACTCGGCTATATTTCTGAGTGAGTGAAAATCTCAATTATAATTCGGGTTTACACCACTATAATCAAACAGTGTCAGAGCCATCTTTTTCTTTTGGGCGAGGAGGTAGATTAACGGGGTCTTGGAGAGCAAGGACCCCAGTTTGAGGCTTGTAGATAGAAAATTTTACGTTGGAAAGAGCTACTTGATTTAAACTCAACTCAAATTTAGGTTCGTTGAGAGTTTTGAACACAAGATAGTTTATCACCAAAAATAAAAATAATGCATATGAATTCTTGTCTAAAGAATTTCAGGATGGTCTTGCGACTGTTTTTCCTTGAGACTTTAAATTCTTACCATCAACTACTAGCGATAGTTTAATCACGCTCCGCCCAGCGCTTGTGCTATTAAGTATCAGGGGCTCTTTTCTCCTTGTAGTTCTTCCGTTTATCGTAAACTAACCTGCTTTGTTTTTTGAATGACTGAGTTTTCTTTTTCTTTCTTTTTTAGATGGAATTTTTTAAAGGGTATATAGTTTATGATTTTCCCCCTGATTTACTATTTTCCCTGGGATTATGTGTTGGAAGACTTTCAGGCTTTATGTTTCAAGAGTGTTATTTGCAGAAAATTCATCTGTTTGAATCAATCAGATGCTAGCATGTAGATACTTGCACAATCCGACAACAATGACTATAACATTACTTTTCATTATCGAAGCAAAACTACTACCACCCTACTTTTTGTAACTTATCACGTAAAGGCTGCTTATTGAGTTGTTGTATCATCTCAGGTATTACATACTTCTTAGAGTAAAATGAATCTTATTTGTAGGACCAGTACTTACTGTCTTCAGATTAATCAACTAATAAGTGTCTGCTTTCATTACAGTTTCTACATAGGATGATGGGTTTGGAGGAGAATGCGGCAGAGATTCTTAACAAAAAGGACCATGCTAACCACTCAAGCACCTTATGTATGCATGCTTTTTATGATTTAACCCATGTCTCTCCGGTGGTATTCTTGTACCTTCTGAAAGAATGTTATTTTTATGGTATGATATCTCCTCCTACACTACTACTACTAGTTGTCAGATTGTTTGCAAGCATGATTAAATGATAATACAAAGTGGTTGCTAAAATGGTTTGAATAATTTTTTTTCTAACAGGAAGACATCAATGTTCGAATTTAGAGAGTCGGAAATTCATTTCCCTCTATATTCTTGATAGACGTTTCATCGAAGTGTATAGCATTTCTTATTCTTTATGTTTCCTCTTTTCAAATGACATTGCATAGGCACACGAAAGGCGACAGCCAAGTTTCGAGCCCTTCAAAATCAGGTTTATCTTGTGCTCCATAATGACCCCAGACCTGGACCAGCAACTTTTGTTGTTCAATGCCTGTACATATCGCCTTTATTTGAAGATCATAGTCGAGGCTTTAGTCACCTGGTTATATCTGCTCTTTGCCGCTTCGTAAAAGTAGCGACAACCTTAGAGGACTCCTCGGAGATGAAAGACTTAGCCGCTAATCTATTCCTTGATATTGTTAGGGGCCAGGTTTATCATGACAAAAACATAATTGTGAAAATACTGGAAGTTTTTGATGTTAAGCTAACTAATATACAGAAAGCCATTTGCCAATTGAAAGAAAAGAATGATTCAATTTTTGGCACAGCAGAAGAATTTATCAAGCAGTTTATTGTTGAGTTGGTAGAGTCTCAAATGTACATGAAAGCTGTCACACTAATGGAGCACTTCTCTATCCGTCAGTCTGGGCAGTCATTTCTCCTTAGTATGATAGAGAATAATCAATTCAAAGTGGCACAGAAGTGGGCTTTATTCATGGGGAAGCCAACGTTGTGCACTCTTGTTGAGAAGTACATTCAGAGGAAAATGCTGAAGGATGCTTATGAGACTATAAAGAAAAACAATCTACAGCATGATTTTCCTGACTTGTATCAGAGTTTTGAAGAAAGGCAATTCACTTCATCTTGTCAATATGTAGTGGATTTTCCCTCTTATTCTTTTAAGTAAATATAGAATTTGCTTCCTGAAATATATACTTGCATTCTAGTCCTCGGATCTATTCCTTTGTACAAAGTTGTGTCTCAAAGTTTGTAACTTGCTGCATGTGTATATTGACTTGGCCCCTTGAATCAGTGTAAGTGTACTATTTGATCCAATGGAAGGACTAACGTGCAGTGAGTTACAAATTTTGGGGGATTATCTTTCAGGGACCAAATTATATATTTACTCCTCTTCTGTTTTTAAATCCCTCCATTGTAGTATGATGGTTTCAGGAACATCAGGATATCTTCTTCCGACTACCCATGGCCCATTCTATAAGTTTTTGTTTACATGAACTTCATTGATTGGCAGCTCACTGAAAAAGTTAGCAGAAAAAGGATGTTGGGAGGTGGCTGAAACAAAAGCAAACAATGATAGACAGCTTATTGAGCATTTGGTTAGTAATTATATGGCATGATGTGATGACCATCTTTATGTGTCCGTACTGTGAATTGCATCATATTACATCAATGGATACGTTGTTGAATAGTAAAGCTTATCTTTTAAACCATTCCCTCAGCTACCGTAATGGAATCTGCTGATTTGATCATATATGAACTTGGATTTTTGATCAGTTTGGTTAGTAAATTTTCTTGTTTAAATACAATCACTTCCCCCTCCTAGCTTCATTTTGTTTACAGCAGTACTTTCTGTTAGAGGTAGGTTTTGAGATTTGATCCAAAGCATATCCAAATTAACCAAAGATCCTCACTATTCACCATCAAAGCTAGGGCATGCAATTTATCTTTGTATTCTGTTGCTTGCTTATTCAGCGCGTAATCTTAGTTGCATTAGTTTTCAATGGCACAAAATTTTTGTACTGAGATTTAATTTTTCACCTAATCCAAAGGTATATTGAATGAATGGCTTGTATGACCCTGATGCTTTCTTCGCAAGGTTAATACCACTTTCAACATCATTTGCAGTTAGCGTTCCCAGGATCTTTGGTTAATTTCTGACCAGTTTTCTGACTTTATTTGTGATAGGAATCGTGGTTGGGTTACTTAGTTACCACTTTTCATCCCCACCCCAGGTGGCCTCTGTCTTGCTGACGGGGTATATTCTCGTATTGAAGGATACAGGAGACAGCTGAAAGATTAGGATTTAGTCTAAACAAGGGTATAAAATAGGACAATCAAGAACGGTATAACATAAGACAGCAGAGAAGGAGAAGCAAAAACCTAGGTATCACACCTAGGCACCACACAACCAATAAGAAAAAACCTGCAGAAAAATTCATGAAACTGATCATTCTATAGAAAGAAATTATTTCACTTTTAAAATGCGTCTTATAACTATCATGTGAGAATCAATATATTATGAAGGCAGAAGCTGATGTTTCAGTATTAATTATTATTGACATTTATTTACATGCTATTAAAGAAAAGCTTGAAACTCTGTGATCACACAGGACTGGAAGGTTCTAGTTATGAATGAAATCATAATCCTATAAGGATTGAGACTAGTGCTATTAGGTTCGTTAGGGAAACATGTGCATTAGCATGAACTTAAATGTAATACTCTGATTTGCGTCCTATTGAAATTAAAGGTGTTACAAGGGCTGACGTTAATTTTCCTGTGCAATAATTGCTCCTCCTTTTCTTCAATGTATATGTATTTAAGGTTTATTTGGCTATGGAAGCTGGTTACATGGAGAAGGCTGACGAACTGTGTGATCGGTACTCCCTAGACGGGTTTTCAGATATCAAAGGTATGACGTTGTTTGCACAACTTGGAATTAATGGAAGTGAATGACGGGTCAAGGTTGAACTCCAGTGGACTCGGATTTTATTTATTCGTTGAGATTGTCTTTTCTCCGATAACTGACACAATAGTGTTTAATGGCCTGTAGTACCTGAAACTAGCATTCAACGAGGGCGTTATTTGCATCTTGATGAACTGTTCGTTGAAGACGTCATTTGGGTTGATAAAGCGAAAGGTTTGCTTAACGCAACGAGTCATATTGAGAAATGTAAACTTATCGGGGTTGATTGTGAATGGAAACCTAATTATATAAAAGGAAGCAAACCAAACAAGGTAATATTACGATCCTGGTTTAACTTACATAGAATTGGACAAGACAGGATGACGGTATCCAAGCATACCTGAACTTTTGATCCTCTGGTTTTTCTTAATTCCTGTTGTGTCTGTTTGTTCTGTACTCCGTAAAATCAAAATGACAATTTTCTCCCATGTTTCAGGTTTCTATCATGCAAATTGCTTCTGAAAAGACAGTTTTTATCTTTGATCTCATAAAATTACACGGAGAGGTGCCTGACATTTTAGACAGCTGTCTAGCCCGCATTTTGCAGTCGCCTCGAATTTTAAAACTTGGTATGAAAAATTTGGTGAAATATCTGGATGGAATTTACTTGAGTTCTATGAACATATCTGAGAAAATTATTCATACTGCAGAAAACCTTACCTTTTCGTTCTAGGATTATTTTTACATGATTGAGAATGATGATGAGGCTGAAATTTATAGTAAACATCACCAGACAGTAGATTTAGGGTATATTAGAAGTCAAAACTTGTGAGTCTCGTTTCTGTTTGCTTTGTGATTTCAGGGTATAATTTCGTATGTGATATAAAGCAGCTTGCTCACTCGTACGAAGAATTACTGTGTTTCAAGCACTACGAGAAGCTGCTGGACATTCAGAACATTTTTAAAGAAACTCGAGGAGGTTTGTCTGGGCTTGCAGAGGTATATCGTATGTTGATATTTAACTACGAATAAACCTTCTTTTTCTGCGCCGAAGCTATTGATGAGAAAATGTGTTTTATTGGTATAATAGAAAATACTGGGAGCTGGTTTGAACAAAACGAGACGAGACAGCAACTGGGAGCAGCGGCCATTAACTCAACATCAGGTAATCTATCCAAATATGCCAATGATATATGAAACTTCTTCCCATAAGGTATCTGAATAAGGGATTTGTTTTCCTCTAGTTTCTGTTGGCTGGTAGTCTGGTAAGGTTTGAGTCTGTGTGGTTCAATATTTGGAATGGCACATGCTTTGCACTTTGATATTGAATTGATAATCTGATATTGTATGTACCATATATGTGTGTGAAGCTAGAATATGCTGCTCTGGATGCTGTGGTACTAGTTCATATATTCTGCCATCTTCGCTGTCAGTCTCAGCCTCTTGGGGACAAATTTGAGTGGAAATCCTGCATAGTAAGTGGCAATACCCTCAGATTTTGCTTGGCCATTGATTCTGTCACCCCACCGCATTCACTTATTTATTGTTTTTAACAGGTCCATAACTAATTCTTATGATCATATATTATTGTGATAACAGGTGACCCACACTGAAAGCGTTAAGAGAAGTGATAAGTATACCGCACACTGAAAAGGAGAACTAACAAGCACTGAGCCCCCACCCTCCTCAGCCTTCATTGTGGATATTTTTCTGTTGATCATTTCATGAAATGATTGATGTTCATTTGTATAAAAATAACGTAACGATAGCACTTCATTGTGTATACATACGTCAAATTACTTTGTGATTTGAACTATAGAAAACTTGCTTTCTCATTTTCTTAGGTTTTTTTTTCCTTTTTGGGAATGGCATATACCAGTTGGAATATGAGTACGTGGACTAGTTTCAACTTCTAAGAATTGCTTGATGGGGAGCTAAAATCCATTTTAATGCAATTTTCTTCAGAGGGTCATTGACACGCATTAACTTCATACCACACACTAAAATATTTAGATAAAACTATAATTGTTAATTGTTAAAATATTTATTTATATTAGGTCAAATAATATTTATTTCTATAATACTCTTCTGGATTTTTCATTATTTATAAGCGTCACCTATGTTGACTAAAAATACAAAAACGGAACAAAATGAGGAGGGTTAAGGATTGTTTTTAAAAAGAATGAGATGTTAGGGTGGAGTAGGGGTTCCATGCGCCTAAACACAAAGGTTGACCAGAAGTCAAAGGCACCTTATAATTCTTATGCGGGGCCCATACACGTGGAGAATGCAGGATGTGAGGGAGTTAGAGGACAGCAAAATCTGGAATGGCAATGGCAGCAACTCTTCTCCATCTTCTTTATTGTGATAAGTGGTGAGCCTCTTCCTCATATGAAGACAATAAGATGCAGAGAGCAGCAACACACACACACACAGAGGCACCTAAATCAGAAAAAATCATCAACTACGTCGTGGTGGTGCTCGAGTTAACATAAATATTTTTTACCATATAACATTTGATTTTGCACTAGATCAATCTCACAGAGATCATTATTTCCTTTTCAAAAAAGAGACGAGTGTCCTTATCATTTAAAAGAGAGTGGCGGAATTGTAAGTCTTAAATTGTAATGGTTTTAATGAAGCCGAATTATGGGTGCATTATTGATTGGTGTCTCATTCATTACAGCTCGATCGATGCAGTTTGAGAGGCCAGTGTGATGATGTTAGTGACCCAAATGACCATTCATTCACTCCCATTTTTCAACTCCTTTCTCATTCTCTCACAGAGGGGACACCCTCATAAGCGTGTCTCCTTCCCCTCCTTCTCTTATTCATTGCTTCTTCATTATTATTCTATGTCTTCCACTTCACTCTCATTTCTATCCCCAGAAACTAGGTTCCCTCCTCTCCTTTCTCTTTCCTTCCCATCTTCTTTCATCATTTTGACTGTCTTCCTCCAGAAATAGATGAAGTTTGTTTGATAGAATCATTAACATTTCAGCACTGCAGAGTGCCGGTCCTAGGAGTGTGCAAGTGCAAGCACATGAATCGGACATTGACAGTGAACACTGTGCTTATTGTCTTCCCATTTTTTTAGTTTTTGTATCATAGAAGAAGATGGAGATTGAGAGAAGACGTTCCAAGGGAAGCTTCCTCAGCTTGTTTGATTGTAATGGAGTGTCTCGAAAGAAGCTCTTCCCTGCCACTCCTACCTTGCCTGGTAATCATGTGCTGCCTTGTTCTTAATTCTATTCAATAAGTTCTTCTCTTCCACTATTGCTATGCGTGTAATATTCTAAACATTTCAGCTGGTTCTTTAATCGTACAGACGAATTGAAGCGAGCGAGCGAGAATGTGGGGAACATGCCAAAAGCACAGTTTTATAAGGTGCCCAATTCTTTCACCTTCTTGCAGCTCACTTGTTCTTCGTATCATTATTGTGGATTTGACATTTGAGTTGGCGATTGTTTCAGACAAAGATAGATGAGAGTGGAATAAATCAAAGCAGCACAGCTAAGGGTGAGCTATCAGCTGGTAGTGATATGCGATGTCAGACCAAGGCGCCATGCTTAGTAGCGAGATTAATGGGTTTGGATTCATTGCCAACTTCCACAGTCAATAAACTCTCTTTCACTGCATCACCTTCCTCTAACTCTCTTGCATCTTCTCATTGCCATGAGGACGTTGTTCACCTCATGAAACCAATGTCACATAAAGCCCCAAACAGCACAATTGAAGCAAGACGGCCAAAGAATGCATCCATGACAGATCTTGTTTTGAAGCAGAAACCAGAAGCTGCGCGTCTTGCAACCGTGCATGAAAAGATAATGTATACAAATACCGTCGAGGGTTCAAGATGCTCCAAAACTCATCGTCATAGGAGTAGAGGAAACTCAACCTTACTTGCAATACAAGATAAGGCCCATGTTCAATGCAGAGGCACATCAACTTCAAATGGTAACAGGGGACATAAGCAGAGAGAACAGAATGAGATTGCATCATCCAACCAGTTCTTCAGTAGTGAGAAGTCAATTTTAAGGCACACTATGATGCAGAGAACTTGTACAAGTAGGCCTAATCATTACATTGACCTTGGGCAGAATATGAAAATGCAGACCATTAAAGTCAGATCAACTTCTGTAGTGGAAACCAACAAGCCACCAAACACACGAAGTTCCACTAGTGGAGCAAGGAAGGTGGCAAGCAAAAATTTTGAAATTGACAAAGTTAGACCCAACAGTTCTGGCAGAAGAATAACTAGTGCCAAAGAGGAGTTTTCACCGATCAAGACGAAGAAGAGTAATTCCACAAGAAAGAGGTATCCCAAAAGGGATGCTCTTTCTGTTAGTGGTATTAATAGTTATGAAGGAAAGGCCATAAAATGCAATGTAACAACTGAAGGGAGTATGAATCAGGATACATTAAACAAGAAAGCTGGCAAGGATGATGTTATTTCCTTTACGTTTAGATCTCCTTTGAAGAAAGAATCACAACCTTCGATTCATATGAACAACGTTCATGCCAATGCTCCTGGTTTGCACATGACAGATGGTGATGCTTCAAGTAACCTGTTCAATGGAAAGGCGCAAGATTTGGCGTCTAGAATCAGCTCACCAAAATGCACTCTGGCTACTAGGGCATCTTCAGCTGTTTTACTACCCAGTAAGGTTAGAATCGAAGAATCTGGGGAAGGAGACAGAAATTTTCACTCTGATCTGGTGCTTAACATGAATCAGCAGCAGCAGGTAATTTGTCATTTCTTTTATAACAGTTGAATATTGATTTTGAAACTTTGATAGCCTGCTGCCATTTAATTATTGTTGGAGGTGGATATGACTAAATAATTTACTCAATCAATCATGCAGGGATCCAAAGCAATAAGACAACATGGTGGCGACAACAACATTGAAACTGAGTACTGTCGAGGTTTGAACACAGGTTTCGTTAGTCAAGCTGCGGAACAAATATGTGGACTTTCATATTCAGAAGATTATAATAGTCCAAGGAACTTAAAGCTTGAACGTGTAAAGGATATGCTCAGCTATGAAAAGTTAATGGAAGAAAGTCTTGCTGAGGATCAAATAATCAGAAATGAACAGGTTATAAAGACAAATGTGTTTGGTGTGTTGGAGAAATGGAGCAGTGGAAGAGAAAGCGAGGGAGAAGGGAACTTGACGGTGGAGAGGAATCTTTTGTTAGACTTTGTGAGCGAGATCCTGGAATTGAGAAGAAGCAAGAGGTACAAGGGAAGGGCCCTGGAGAGTCAGGTTTGGTGGGAAGAAGACTTGTTGAGAGAAATGAAGCGATTTAAAAGCATGCAAGAGATCATGGTGATGGATGAGCTTGTACGCATGGACATGAGCTCTCCACAGGGCACGTGGCTCCATTTTCAGACTGAACATTTCCAGCAGATTTTACTCGCAGATATTGAGTGGGACATCTCAACTTCTCTCATCAATGATCTGCTTCTTGATTTGTTGCACCATTAACTCTCTTGCTGTATTGTTCTTCTAATATACGTGGGTGGGTAACATATATAGTTTGATTTTTCTCGTCTCCTTGTACTTGAGGATCAAAAGTTTGGTGAAATGCTGCCTTTAATATTTAATACTACATAAAATATTGTTTATAGTGAATTTAGAGTGAACCGGATCTTATGTTAAGGATTGAGCTAGATAGTTGAAATGAAGCTGCATACATATATATATATATATATAATTTTATATGATTTGTTGTAAATAACAAAGAACTCTGCAAATTTTTGTTTGGGAGGGTGTGTGAGTGTGATTATAATAGTGATCCAAATCGTCAAACACCTCACATGCCGTATTTTTATTCGGAAACTGAATCAACAAGAAGAACATACCATGTGGGTTTCTTCTCCATTTCTTTGTGGTGCCCTTTTTGTTGCTTTAATGATTTTGGCCTTTTATGCTTACTGTTGTTAATAGGACAAAAAGGTAGATGATGATAAGTGCTACGTCAGTGTTGCTGTGCCAGCCGTCAAGTTTTGATTGGCCCATGTTAGGCTTCATTGCTAAGCCGAAAACAATGCTTCTTGCTTCTCGCCTCCTCACCTTACATTCTTTTTTTCCCACTCTCGGGAATGCCTTAAAAAAATTTCAGAATGAGAATGGACGCTGCTTTCCATGATGTGCAGTGCACAGATTAATATGTTATCTTTGTTCTGAGAATGATTATTAATTTATAATCCCCGAATTCATAGTATCCTTTTTCTTTTTAATTAAAAATTAGCTTGAAGGATCCTATGTTATTGTTAGGAGCCGTGTTCACGTGCTTCTCAGGCCTATCTGCGCCTTGATTTGATGGTTTCACAGGGTGGGGTTTGGCTTTGAGGGGATGGGGATGGGGAACTGCGAGATCTCTCTTTAGATATATAATATTAAAAAGAGTTTAAATTTAAATAATTATTGATTTCGTACGGGGTGTTAAATTATTTCTACTCATCATTAATCTCTATAATATCGTCGATTCAGCCCCTTTAAGTATGGGCAAGTGTATTTTTTTAAAAAAAAAAAATCAATTAAAATGTGTGGATCTTATGGCTTCTTTTTCTTGTAAGCTATCATAATGATATCGAGAAAATGAACGAATACATAAATATCAGTATATTTAGTTGATTTAGACCACTTGACAAGAATAGGAAAGAAATCCAATTATTGCGATTAAGAATTCTAGGAAATAATTTATCATAATCATTAAATCACATGAGTTTTTTTTTTTCTGCCGAAAAAATGCTTCATATTTATGGAATTGAGCTGTTGTTGTTTTGTCGGCGGATAGTGATAATAATAATATAGCGTTGCTGATAAACATAGGAAGAGAGAGGGAATAAATTCCGTAAGATACATAAATCGATGATGGTTGACCTTCCAAAATTAACCAAGCCAACAGCAACAGAGGAAAAGTGAGAGAGGCTCGGGATAAATGATACGACCGCGTCACACAGGATTAGAACCCCATTAATATTAATTTCCAAATAAAATAAAGGAGGCCTTCATTTTTTTTAAAAAAAATATTAATAAAGAGAAATATATCTTACACCTTTTCTTTTTTTTTTTGCGAGGGAGATTTTCTATTCCTTGTTAAGAGCCCAAGCGAAGCATATTTTGAGCAAATGTCACTGCTCTTCAAAGATCATAGTATTATATCAAGGTTTTTATGCCATTTGCATCATATTTTCTATGATCATGTGTTCTGTGTTGTTGTGTCGGTTTAAAGTTTAATGGAAATGTTTTATAAGCAGAAGACATCACTGTATGTACTTAAAGATTTTACATAATTAATATAACAAATTTGATTCAAGAATTTTTCTCACTTTTGATGGTATACAAGTGCTTTACATCCATATACTTAAAGATATATACTCACTGATGCCTTAAATATAACACTTTAGTTTCTTCGTTTTTTAAAAAAAAATATTAAAAAAGTTACATAAATTACTTAATCATATTATATATTATGTATCATTACATTGTATATTAATTTTTAAGTTATACGAAATAATTTTAAAAAAAATGATAAACAGAAATACTCTAGAGTAATTTTTTATGTTATTTAATTTATCTAATAAATTATTAATAAGAGGTAGTAGCATATGACTGAATAATGATTATCTTTGCTAGAGATGAGTGGCGCCAGTTTAAATGCCTGGGCCCTTAACCCTCATGTATAATTAGGCAATAAATTTAAAAACATTGGACTTGGTAATTTTCAAACAATTTTTGCTCAACAAAATATTCTTACTTTTGGGCAAGAGGGTGATCAGAGACTGGGGGAGATGGATATTTTTAATGTTTTTTTCTTATTTTTTTTCATTATCCCATCTTAATTATTGAATTATGAGAGAAAAAGTCTCTTTTAACCAGGGCGTGTAGTAGAGCGGTAGGGGCTCTTCCACCCTTAATCTTGGTCAGGGGTTCGATCCCTGGCTTTAGATACGGAGCAGCGTTAAATCTCCTGACCAGCTGTCCTTTTCATAGAGGAACTCACAATGAGCGGATGATTAGTCATTGCCCTATCGGGCTAGGGATACCTTAGGAAAGCAAGAAATTTTCTATTTTATTTCTTTCTCATAATCTAATAAAAAACAATTGAGAAAAAAAAAAACAATAAAAGAAGTCTAGCCGAAGACTGGGACAAGGAAAAGTATGAAGTTACGTGGCTGCAACTCCTTGAAAGTTGACACAGCATTGGCCTTTACTTTGTGTGAGTACACGTGGCGAATTGAAACCAATGTAAAGCTTTTTTGTTCAACCAACCGGCCTCCTCTTATTCGCCAAATTGAAATATTTTCATATATTCAATCTATGATAAGTATGGAAAGTTATTCATTATTATATACTGTTAAGGTTTAATTTGAAATTTTTTTATCTTTCAATTTTTGTAAAGAAGTTATTTTAATATATATAAAATCTAAAATAAAGATAACTTTTTAACTGTCAATTTTTTAAGAAAAATATTTTTATTTAAAAATCACCCATTAAAAATTTAAATTTTGGTTATTAAAAATTAATTTAAATTTTATAGATCTCATTACAATGAATAGTTTTTGGAGCTTGAAACTGATTCCCACCAAAGTCAACCTAATTTTTTGTACTTCTCTTGTAATTATTTGTTCATAAGCCCTGTGGACTGTGGTTAATTGTTAATCTTGGCCCTACCACCTATAATTCAGTACCCGTGCGTTTGAAAACACACATAAACCAATTTAAAAAAACGCTATTTTACTTATCTAATGTCCGCTCAAGAATGTAAATGAAATGGAGCAGCGGATTGAACAGTAATATAATTATATTAAATAGAAAATATCACACGTGCCTCTAAAAAATAAGAAACAGATATATTAAGTAAACGTTATAAAAATTAAAAAATATAATACTCACTTTTTCTTAAATTATAAGAGACGACTGTTATCCTTACTCTGTCCCAAAATATAATAAACATTTGAATAATGTCTTGTATTTTACTCATTCCGTCACAAATTATAAGAAATATTTAATAGGATCTCGTAGTTTGAAGTGACGGTTAAAAACAACTCATTTTTACTAAAATACCTTTATTAATAGGGAGAATTTAAGAAAAAGATATTTGAAATAAGGAAAAGATAATTCAGTGCAACAAAATCGGAAATCTCAAATGAATTTGTTTTGAACTTTTTTTGGGTAATTACGAAAATGCCATTGAATTTTTCACAACATGAGTTTCGTAATTCACAACATAAGTTTCGTAATTCACAACACTAAGTACTACGTATTTATAACTCACAGTGTAAATATATAGTACATGGTGTTGCTAATTTAGATACTCATGTTGTGAAAAATTCAATGGCATTTTTGTAATTACCCAAAAAAAGTACAAAACATACTAATTTGGGATTTTCCGATTGTAGTGAATTGGGATTTCCCTATTTCACTTGTCTTCTTTTAGAATTTTTCCTTATTAATAAGAAAATATAGAATAAGAGAGAAAATACATTTATTAAAGTTCATCACTCTCCCCCCAACCGCTGTCTTCTCTATTTGGGAATGATAACTCTTGGAGAAAGACAAATAAATGCCCCATAAATATTAAAAATCTTAAAAGATGACTCAAATTTAGTAAATGACAAATGAGAGGCAGAAAATTGGTCAGTTTTAATTAGTCTCTATTGAGTTTTAATTATTTTGTTTTGGTCATTATTTGCTTTGTTTTAGTCATATTCTATTGAGTTTTAGTTAAAGCCCCTCATTTGTTATTTACCAAATTTGAGTTATCTTTCAAGGTTTTTAATATTTAGAGGGTATTTATTTGTCTTTTTCTCCTAACTTTTATGGTCGATACGAGTATTAAAACGTTGGTATTAAATAAGGGTAAAACTAGAAAAAAAGAATTAAATTACAAGATATTCTTAAAATGTCTTTTATATTTTGGGATTGAGTAAATGTGAAGGTTATTTTTTATATTTTAAGACAAGTGAGTAATTATTTTTTTTAAGTCTTGCCTTTATTTAATACCAATATATTAATGCTTATATTGATCATAAAAATCAGTATCTCCGAGAAGAGAAGAGAGGGGTAAGGGAGAGGGAATGGTGAACTTTAATAAATGTATTATCTTTATTATTTCATATCTTCTCATTAATAAGGGTGTTTTAATAAAAATTGGTAACAATTATAATATCCTTATTGTTCTTAACCGTTACTTCAAACTTTAAGATTCAGTTAAACATCTTTTATAATTTAAGATGGAAGGAGTATTTGACATTTTAATAATCATGCCATATGTATAAATTCCTTTTCCCTTAGTCCAAGCAAATGGGGCATTGTCATGTCTAGCACTATCATCTCGGGTCTTAAATATGAAATATAATTAATATTTTAGGGAATTTTAATAAAGATAATTATATTATTTTAAAATATTTAAATTTATTTTTTCTTCAAATTAATTTATAAGTTTACATATAATATAATAATACACTACGTATGATATGATTAAGTAATTTATTTATCTTCCTTAATTTCTCTAAAAAAAACTCAACATCTTATATTTATGATGGTAGGGGTGCAAGTATTTTTTAAAAACAAGGTTCAAGATTAATTTTATTTTTATTGTGCCTGGCGAACGTAACAAAAGTTTTGGCATTTCGACTATACATATGCCGTAATATTTATAAAATATTAATGCACCATGACATCCAACACATAATGCCTTATTTGAATAATTATAATATAATGACACGTGGAACTATGAAATAGAACAACATTATATAATGAATGGGTATCTATATTATAAAGGGCGAACTGCCATTTTCACCCCAGAAGTATTGTTTGGAGAGCAATTTTGCTCTAGAATTGTTTTTTGGAGCAAAATTGCCCAAAAAATTTTAAAGTGGGGCAATTGTGCCCCTCCATTGATATACTCCTAACAAATATTTGTCATATTGGTAAGATACTCACATAGGGTTCTAGAGTGGCTGCATGTTGGATAAGAGACGAAGGTCAACAAGGTCGCTCCATTTCCCTACGACCCCCTCTCTCTCTGCATTCATAACTCGTTTGAAACACAACCTAGTGCTTACATTCGAACCTCACTCTCTTCTCCTCTTGTCCAAAAGAGCTTTGTTCTTTTGCTACTCATGGGTCATACTCATCTTTGCCAAGCTTATTGGGATAAAAGGTTGCTCAGACTTGTCCAAAGGTGGCAGAGGTCATCTCTCATTCTCTCTCACTTTCGGCCCACTTCAGGCATTTCTCTGTCAATTCTGGCTAGCCTCTTCTAACGGTGGTGTGGATTCGTCTTCTTGTTGGTTGATGTTGGCTTCGTCGATGTGAGCGGTATCGGTAGCCATGAAATTTCTGATATCATCTCCTTCATCTCTTATCTTCTTTTATTTTTGAAGGTTCTTCTTGAGAAAGGAGATTCCATGAAAGGCTTGGTTGTCCGATTTGTGGTTGGGTAGCCTGACCTGCTCTCTCCTATGCTAGCTGGAACAGTAGGCACAATAATATTCTTTTTTTCCTTTTGTTGATAGCATTGTGTGTTAATTCCTTCCCCCAAACTTGTAATCTATGTGGCTTGTGCAAGTTGCGTGCGAATGGGAGTACAAGTCATTAGTGGCTCAAGAATATGGTCCCTCCCTCCATATATGTGGAAAACTCAAAGATACTCTGAATTTGATTTTGCAAGATGTTATGGATCTTCATTTTTGCTTATGTAAACATTTTTCTTGTTTATTTCAACAAAATTAAACAACTTTTATTATGTTCATGCTTGTGTTCTATTTTTTTTCATGTTTTATCTTGGTAATATATGTAATTAGAGCCTTGACAATATGATTCATTCATACATATTTATTATTTTTGTGTATATGTATAGGGATAAAGGGAGTACCTAAAATGTTGTCATCTTAGTCTATTCCCAAGCCACTTTATTATTTGTTTTTTTAACTTTTTTTGCGCATTCCATCCCCTTTGGCATAAGTGAACCAGTGTTTTGTCATCTCATTCTTTCTCCTTGTCACGTTTCATAGCAACTGCCTGCCAGAAACGGCTTCCGTTAAGCCTCCGTCAATGTTGTGCCTCACTTTGAAAACTTATAGGGCAATTTTATCCCAAAAATACTTCTGAGAAAAAATTGCCCCTCAGACAACACTTCTAGGACAAAAATGACACTTTGCTCTATTATAAATAAAATTTATAAAGCAATTGTTAGGATTATATAAGATATTATTCTTAGGATCTTATATTAGAACTATATGAGGAAAGATTGTGTAATTATGTATATTAGCACAGAATCAGGAAAGATTATGTAATTATGTATATTAGCATAGAATCAAGAATTATAAGCATGTTATTTATGATATTGTCTCCCTACCTCTTATATAAATACATATGATTTGTATATGAGAAATACATTACCTTGAGATTTTACTACATGGTATCAGAGCCAGAAGCCTCATTGTTTAGGTTTAGGTTTTCTGACATCTCATGAGGTGATCATGTTCTGAGTTAATTGTTTTGAATTTTGGACTCTTTGTTTGAGTCATTATGATATTTTGGACTCTTTCTTTAAGTCATTTTGAAATTTTAAACTCTTTCTTTGAGTCATTTTGATTAAGTTCTTTTGGTATTTGATCGTTTGTAAAGACATTGTTCATCGTTGCTTTGATCTTTTACGAGATTTTTGAAGCATTGTTTGGTCTCTTGTGAGAAGTTTGGAGCGTTGTTTGTTTACTTATGAGAAGTTTAAAGTGTTGTTTGGTC
>JBAGKO010000010.1:2029754-2040896 GCA_037177275.1 Acacia concinna
ATGTATATTAGCATAGAATTAGGAAAGATTGTGTAATTATGTATATTAGCATAGAATCAACAAAGAATTAGGAATTAAGAGTAATTTAGTATTTATGTACATTCGTTTACATTGTGTTTAAGTAATTTTTTATGAGTTCTGTTTATTCTATTTATGAATTATGTTGTCAATTTTTTGAAGCAATCAATATTCTTTTAAAGGTTACTCTTAATCACGAAGAAGTAAATAATTGAAATAGATTATTAAAATCAGAGTAAAATTCATTACATTTCATTAAAATGGTTTTTAAAAATAGGATAAAATACATCCAGTACTTTAAAATATTTTTTCCTTCCTAAATAACATTTTAAATACTATTTAAAATTCTAAAACTAAAAAAAGTCTGTTAACATTTTAAAAAGACACTAATAAACTATGATCAAATTGGGTTTTTTCAAATTTACAGATGTGAATAGTAGTAGGATTTCGCAAGATGAGTAATGAGATTTGCAAGTCTTGTAATGGATTTCACTAGTTTTTTTTCTCATATCTGTTTTTTTCTCTCGCTTTGACAATACTATTCATCTGACATAAATACTGACTGACGCATAATGACAGAGGAGAGAGGAGTTTGCCTGTGATAGAGGAGAGAGGGGATTTTTGCAAGCTGAGTAATGAGATTTGTAAGAATCAAGGTATTAAAAACCGGACCGATCATTGAATTAGTTAAGGTACTAGGTTAGACCGGATAACTAAACCGAGGCTAAACCAGTTAGAAAGTTAAGATTTTAGGCTTATTAATATGAAATTATAAGAGAAATTAATTTTTTTAAAAGAAAATGGATTAGAACCGGTTCAGTTACTAGTCTAGTTCGGTTCACACCGGGTTGACTGGTCCGATTCAATTCTACAACTTGCATCAAACCGGACCGATTACCAGACTGGTTCGCCGGTTTTCGGTCTGAACCGACCTGTCCGGTCTGATTTTTAATTCACTGGTAAGAATAATAATAGAATTCGCTAGTTTGTGGATCACTTTTCACATCAACAAATTTGAAAAATAGAGGAGAGATGAGATTTTTCACAAACTGACTAATGAGATTTGTAATAATAATAATGTAATTCGCTAGTTGATGGATTACTTTTCATATGAGTAAATTTAAAAAACTCAATTTAATCATGATACCTTAATATTTTTTTTGAAATGTTCACAGATATTTTTAAATTTTAAAAATTTAAATGATATTTAAGGGTTATTTTTTCAAATGATTAAAGAGGAGTATTCTTTTATTTTATCTAATACTACCAAGTAGTAGGATTCTAATTACGGCTCTTCCGTTTGCTTTTGCTTGAAAAGACTCTCCATACTCGTAAATATGGCCTAAGCATTTTGGCAAACACAATCGTACTAATGCCGTGAAGATGCTTATTCATTTCGTACGATGACATTGTTGAATGGCATTTTCGATAATAAAAAGCAGAGGTCAGGGCATTTTCACTTAATCTCTTCCGCATCCATTCCATATTTCCCTCACTCTTTACATACTCTGCCTTCACCTTCTCCCTCATCACTTCCACCTTCCACAACCATGGAGCTTCATTCTCCCAGCAACAATGGCGGACACGCTGAATCCTCTAACCCCAACAATGGCGAAGTCGTTTCTCTCCCTCCTCACGATTCCCATGGCCTCTATGAAGACTTGGATAGCACCTGTTCTACTCCTTACGTCAGCGCTCCTTCTAGCCCCGGCCGTCCACCCATTAGCGGCTTCTTTTACAGCGCTCCGGCCAGCCCAATGCACTTCGCTATTACTTCTTCTTCCTTGTCTTCGGCTCACTCTTCTTCCTATGAAAATAGCACCTCTTCTGTCCCTCTCGGTTATGAGTTTGAATTCTCGGCTAGGTATGGCTCTAATGGGTCGGCTACCTGGGGTTCCATGAGCTCGGCGGACGAGTTGTTCTTGAACGGACAGATCCGACCCATGAAGCTTTCGACCCACTTGGAGCGCCCTCAGGTTCTTGCTCCCTTGCTGGATCTGGAAGGAGAAGAGGACGAAGAAGACTCAGAGGTTGTTGAGTCGCATGTCAGAGGCAGAGATCTGAGGCTGAGGGATAAGTCTGTGCGCAGAAGAACCAGATCTATGTCGCCTCTCAGAAACACTCCTTCAGAGTGGGCTGAAAATGAGGATGGATCGCTTGAGGACTCGAGCTTGAAAAAACAGACAGACAAAGACGGTTCCCTGGAGATTGAAGAAAACGAAAGGGAGAAGATGGATGGGTTGGGTTCAGAGGCCACCCCTTCGTCCTCTAGGTCTTCCTCGGCCGGAAGGAGCTCTAAGAGATGGGTTTTCTTGAAGGATTTTCTTTACAGAAGCAAAAGCGAAGGCAGGAGTAATAACAAGTTCTGGTCCACCATTTCCTTCTCCCCCACGAAAGAGAAGAAACCAAACAATCAAAATCAAAATCAAAATCATAATCTACCATCAAAGGACAAGCCGTCTGGTGAAACACAAAAATCGAAAGCAAAGAAGGTCACTGGCAGGCCTGCAAATGGAGTCGGAAAGAGGCGTGTGCCTCCATCGCCTCATGAGTTGCATTACAAGGCGCATAGAGCTCAGGCAGAGGAACTTAGAAAGAAGACTTTCTTGCCCTACAGGCAGGGCTTGCTTGGTTGTCTTGGCTTTAGTTCAAAGGGATATGGGGCTATGAATGGCTTCGCGAGAGCGTTGAACCCTGTGTCCTCCAGGTAAATTACATTCATATTCATATTATTCCTCATCGGGCTTTATACAATTGTACAGATCCATTACTATCACCACCACCGTCGTCTTCGTCATCAATTTTAGTTGAATCCTTCGGGACACAGTTGTAATATTTAGAAAGATGTTAGATGAGGCAGCCCAGATAGGTACTAATTTCTGAGTCTGCTCTTTCTGGGTTGAAAGGGGCAAATGATGTTTCTTCATTTCCCATTATGTATCCTTGTAGATGCTGAGAAACCATGGGCCAATATTGAGGTGTACTACTACTCGCAGCATTTCACTCTTTTACAGTTGGCTGTGCAGTAACTGTAGCTCACATATATCTATATTATTATTAACTCTATTTGATAGCTTCCGTGTTTAATTTAGAACCCCGGATAATCTATTATTATACCCACTAATACTAATTGCTTCCTAAATTATTGTTTAATATGGAGAATACTATTTATGTTTTAATTAGGGCTATGCATGCATGCTACTTAATATATATATATATAGTAATATGATCATGAATTAAGATATGCTTAGTTATCAAGTTATTCTCGGCATGTTTAGTTTTTGAACTTTCAAAGTAGGTGAGTCATTTATGTGGTGAATAAATTTCGCAAATTCTCTTAAACTTGGCGAAATCAACCTATTAATATTAGTATTATCATCGTTTGCGAACCTGTCTCTGAAGTTGGAAATGAGTGGTTGAGGATGAAGAATGGATAAATTGTGGAGAGGTGAATAGCTAACGCGTTGGGAGGAAAATAACAAAAAAAAAAAAAAATCAAAGAGGAGAGTGAATTGAAGGTTTGGGTTGCATAGCATATATTATTATTGCATGAGATAGATAGAGATGGGTGTGGGGATTAGATTAGATTTTGATTAAGCAAACAAAGTGTGGTGGGGCCACAGAGTGTTGGAGATATAATGAAGGCATGATGGGTGACAGATCCCTCTGGATTTTATTACAAGGGAAAGGTTGGGAGGCTTTTCCAAACACAATATGCGACGACATGGTGTCCTCCCTGATGTTGACATAAAGTTGGGTTTCAACTTTCAAGATTATTTGATATTGACTCTTCTTCTTCTTCTTCCTCTTCTTCAATAATAATAACAACAACATTGTACATGTAAATCCCCTTCTTCATGTAATCCCCTATTTAACATGCCTCATGATTCTTCTCCTTTTCGCTTCCTTCTCTTTTTCTCTTCTTTTCGACCCTTCCTTTTGGTTTTACCCAATCTGCTTTCCTCCTTCATAATTATACACTTTATCTTATCCTAAATGAATAGAGCACACTCAATAGATCCTTTTTTTTAAAAAAAATTACAAGAATTGAATTTAAATTAGTTACAAACATGACTCATTTATAGTGTTACCCACATGCCACAGGTATTCCACTCTACCGACCACCTAAGGAAGCGTTCGCACCCCCAAAAAAAAAAAAAAGAGGCTTTATGGTCAATGTTGTTAGATTTAAGATTCACCCAAATTTTCATCTGCTTAATGAAGTAATGTTTACGTTCAAGATAAAAAGTCTTTCTCTCAGCATTCGCTCTTGAATCAAAGTCGCAACCTGAACATTTCTTCTGGTTTGAAACGAGATATGCTTCAAGACTTGTAATGGTGTGATTCACGGTTTTACGAGTAATATTATTATTATCTACCGTCTTAAATATAATATTAAGAAAAAATTATATATAAAGTTGCTTGAAATAAAATTTTTTTAAATCAAGTTGATAAATTTAGTAAATTCCTAATTAAGTTATCGATCTAATTTAGAATTTTAAAATGTGGGTAAAGTGACTTTAATGCATGGTATAAAAAGTAGGATCGGACCTGTTCAGACAAAAAACTGGTGAATCAGTCATAACTGGTTTGGTTTAAGGTGTTTTGCAATGATAAACCATACTGGTTAACTCATTGTGACCCGGGAAACACTGGTCTAATTTGGCTTGTGGGGTGACTTGGGTCACTATTTTTAATTAAAAAACTTGTGAAAAATCATAGAATACAAGAACTCCAAAAAGAAAAATGTTTACTAAGAATAAAAGAGAGGAACAAGAGAAGGAAAATATGAAAAGAATGAAAAAATACATTGATAATATAGAAAATATGCCTTTTTTTAAGTACTTTTTTTTATATTCATATTTTTAAGTTGGTTTGATCCATTTTATATTGAATATATATAAATATATTATTGTAACATATATTATATGTGAGTAGTTAATATGTATTTTTATAAATTTTTGATTTTAAATATATCTTTGGGCTTTTAAAACCTTACTTTAATGCCCTCTTCTAGATTCCTCTCTCCACTTAAAAGGATTTCATTATAATAATTTGTAACTTATTTTTTCAATAAGCATATATATCAACATTGATATATAATAAAATATTTTTTCACACAAATATAATTAAATAAAGGGAAAAGGGCATATTTGCACTAAAAGTATTGCCTTGTGGGTAATTTTGTCTTGAAAGTCTCATAATGATCAATTTTGCCTTGGAAATTTTAGAAGTGGGGCAATTTTTTCCCTATTGTTAGTTGATCAAATATATGGAGTTGACAGTCCATAAGTCATTCACTGTATTTTTATCAAGAAATTAAAAATCGGACTGGAAACTGAATCGGCCAAGGTACTGAGTCAAGGGTCAGCGGGTCAGCTTGGGTCAACTAGGTGGTCAGCCCGAGGGTCAACTCGGAGGTCAATTTTGACATACATAACATTCAAAAGTACATAAAGATTTTTCTCCAACCAATACAAAAGCATATCATTCAAAAGTACACAAATTTTTTTCTAATTAATAGTGCAATATAATATTATAACCTCATTGAATAAACATATACCCACAAAAATCATCACTAGTTACATAAAGTTTTTCTTTCAACATATACAAAAGCATTACACTATCCTTTCAATGCTCCCTACAAATCAAAAAAAAAAAAGAAGCATTTCACTATCAAATAAGAGAAGGATCATTCCACTATCCTCTCAATGCTCCCTACAAATCAAATAACGAAAGAAAGAGCATTCCACTATCAAACAAAAGAAGGAGCATTCCACTATCCTTTTAATCCTTCAATGGTCCTTGCCAATCAAAAATCAAAATATAACCTAGTAATATAATCATCCAAATATATAAGCACAATACTAAATAACTAATAATCATAACCCTCGAAATTGTGATTGACTTCATTCAAATAAATTGGATTAGAAGTTGAAGTTGGAGGAGGAAAACCAAAAGCACTAGCCCCATGTTCATCATTCAAAGACGGAGGCTCAATAATATCCATATTTCCATCACATATATTAAAAGAATTATTATTAATAGTAGTGAAAAAGTAATTATATATTTATACAAAAGTATAATCATAATTCATTATAAGAGATACAAACCTTCATCACCCCTCTCATTAGGAACTGCACTTTTAAGATTTGTCACATCCATATCATTAAACTCAAGAGTTGTATCTTGACTATCTTCAACTACCCAAAAGTCTAATTTGTCAATTGCCTCATAGTCAATTGGATCATAATCTGGTTTCTTCTTCATCAAACTCCTTCAATGACAAATGCCTAATGTCAAAATCAAAGTAATCAAATTCAAATTCCATTAAAAGATTAATAACTCTTAATTTATCTATTATTTAATCGTAGATTATAGTTTGTATAAACAAAATCATTTAACCTTTCATGTTCCAATTGGTTTCTCCTTTTAGTGTGGATACACTCAAATAAACTCCAATTCCTCTTGCATTCTGAAGATGAAAAAGTTTGGCTAAGAATGCGCATAGCAATCTTTTGTAATTCCAGAAATGAACCCCCATAGATCATCCACCACTCACCTACAACATTTAGTTGTAAATGTTAAGTACTTGTTATAAATTATAATAATTAGAAATACTATTAAATATGTATGTTTAGTTGCTTACAATGATCTAATCTTTGGGTTGCTACTTTACATAAATCTTTATCAAAAGATTGTTTACGATCAAGATATACACCCACTTGTTGCATCATTGTAACGTAATCATGAGATGGACTAGAGTATGCCTCAAATACATCAATCAAAGCTTGTATCACCCTTTGCTTATGAACAAACCCTGGAGTATGAAAGAAGGCTGGGTTCAACAAATATGCCAATGCATGAAGGTTACCCTTCAAATGCTTATCCCATCGAAACTAAATAAGATCTATGTACGGCTTATATTGATCCTCTATATTATGAAACATCTCCTTGATTGCATTTTTTGCCCTTTATATTCCTTCATACACATAAGGCAATGAGGGCTTCTCATCTGAATCAACAATTCTCAATAACTTCATAATAGGAGACATGGCCTTCACAATTTGAAAGCAATTGCCCCAAAATTTACTATCTAATATGATAGAACTAAGCAACATTCCAACTTTACTTGCTAATTTGTGCTCCACAAAATGTTTGTCCACAACTAAAGCTTGCAAATGATGCTTATGCATATAAATGCTATGCAAAGTAATGAAAGTGGTAGCAAATCTTGTTGCTCTTTGATGCACAATTTCTTTCCAACCCTCTCTTTTTCTCAGCCAAGACAATAAAATCATATGATTATAAGCAAATATAGTTATCTTAGATGCCTTTATTGCAAGGTCTGACACAGAAGGCATGCTTGTAATATCTTTCAACAAGAGATTTAAACAATGAGCAGCACAAGGTGACCAATAAATTGTTTTATACTTTTGTTTGATCAACTTGCCACAGGCTACATAGTTAGATGCATTATCAGTCACTACATGAACAACATTTTTGAGATCAATCCACTCAATTACTTCACAAAACAATATGAATAATATTTTGGCATCCTTGATTAAGTCTGAAGCATTAACAGATTTCACAAACACCATACCATGTGTTGAATAGGCTAAGAAGTTTATCAAAGTACAGTTCCTTACATTAGTCCAACCATTAGCCATAGGTGTACAACTCCTTTCAATCCATTTAGCTTGATGACTCTCAATGAGTAGTTCATATTCTTGTTTTCAATCTCTGAATAGATTAACTCTAAAATCATAAGCATTAGGGCCTTTGAATCCATACCAATTGAAGCAATAGCATCAATAGCTTTATGAAACAAAAGACAATCAAATGTACTAAATGTAATACAATTAGAGAGAGCCCATTTAACGATAACCATCTTGGCTTTGTGTTGAGCTTCTTTGCTTGACAATACACTTTAAATACTTGGTTGAGAGCCAGGAGTGGTAATAGTAGGAAAATAGCTCTCAACAGTCTCATGAACTCTCTTCTTGCTAGCACTAATCTCAGGGGCTATCAAATCAATTGGTTCATTGTTACTTTATATATCTTCAAGTTGCTCTTCAATATTCTTAGCAGTCTTTTTCTTTACACCTTCTTTCAAAGATTCTTTCATCTTGCTATGTACTTCAAAAGGTACCTTTTTGCATTATGCTACTTGTCTAGTAACACCAGCAAGATGTTGCTTCATCCTATTAATCCCACCTCCTTTATAAATTGAATAACAAAAGAGACACATATAGATGCTTGTTTTCCCCTCTTTTTAAGGGAGAAATATGCCCATGCCGGATATTTTGTTGGCCCATTAATTGATATTTGCAACTTAAATTCATTGTTTGTAGGTGTAGTACTAGCACCACTGAGATCATTAGTGGTTGAATTCTCATTTGCTTCAACATTGCATTACTTTCCATGATAAAAAAAAAATCTCAAAACACAATATAAATTCTAGCAAGAGCTACAAAAAACAATATAAAATTCAACATATGCATTACTTCCATGACAAATAGCCAATTCATAATTCAGATTGTACCAATGTAGTATTAAAATTCTAGATTCCAATGATCGAACTCAAGAGAAGGAAACCAAATAACGCTACCATTGAATAAATAAATAAATAAATAAATAAATACACACATGGTCTCTTTAACAAATAGCCAATTTAGAATTCAAGAGAAGGAAACCAAACAATTCAATGCTAAAATTGTTTGGTTTCCTTCTCTTGAATTATGAATTGGCTATTTGTTAAAGAGACCGTGTGTGTAAAAAATAACTCAAGAGGGAGGGGTGGTACCTATCCCTTCCTAGATATCAGTCAAACTCATATTACATAATGAGAATCACCCAAGCTGGTTGCATCAAATGACTGCCACACAACCAGAATGCAATCCCTGATTTTCAACATTATAGTATTACACACCCTCATTTTGAACAAAAAATCAATTAAAAAAAACCTACTTCAACATATCAAAAGGCAGTCCCTGATTTTCTGTAAATAATGTATTGAACCCACAAAACCAATGAAATAGTTGATAATGATATACAACAAACTTAGGTCGTTGGCAAAAGGTGATAACCAATATGATCCATACCACAATCCAAAGACAGCAATTTCTATCATTCTCTAATATTAGGATTGCCTATCATTTCTCTTACGTGAAGTGGAAGACACTTGCTCGTTAGAAAAGAGAACAACAAAAATGAATTATACAATTGAAGAAAGAAAATATGAGTTGGTTGGGGAAAAAAATAAAAGGAACAGAAAAAAGACAGGGGAATAGGCAAGAGGTTCTACTGCTCGTTATCATTGTTTGTGATTATCTCTTTGATTGCACTAAACCAGTCATCTAATGATCTACCCATTTTACAATACAGACTTCCAAGCTTCAGGCTTCCAGCATCTCACTCATAACCAACTAAGCCTAACAAAGATCAACCTTTTTTTAGAGTAAATGAACATACCTTCTGAGTCAAACTCAAAACAAAGAATAGGCCAGAGGTTCAGGTTCTACGGCAACTTAACGAGAGGAGCGAACTCTAACCACGGTGACTCCGAACCAACCAGAACTCATGGCAATGGTGAAGACAACCTCATCGAAAGACAAAGAAACACAAAATAGAGGGATAAACGGAGTATGGAAAGGCGCAATTTTGAAGAAATGAAGATCACAAATCAGCAAAAAGACACTACCTTTCTTCTAAGTCATCATCAGAGAGCAAGAAGAGAGTCAGAAATTTGATTTTGAACTGCAGATTGCAGAGACTGAGAGATGAGATGCCAAACGCATTGAGGACAATGAACCGAAAATAGGTATTGTGAAAGTGTGTGTGTGTGTGCGCGCGTGTGCGTGTGCGTGTCACCGTGACTGAGTGTGAGGGAAATCGAAAAGCGAGGGACAGAGGGAGTAATCCTAGAAAAAATGAAAAAAAGTTTTTTTTATTTCTTTTTAAAAGTCAACACCAAACAATGTCGTTTGGCGTGGAAAGGCATTTAAAAAAAATTTGAGGCAGCCTGGGGTAACCCATGAATCATCCGAGTTACTTTGATTTTTACTAGGTTGGACTGGGTCACCTAGTCCAATCTAACCCTACAATACGCATCAAACTAGATTGAACCAGCGACCGGTTCACCGGTTTTCGGTCTGAAGTGTCTGGTTCGGTCCAATTTTAAATTGCATGATTTTAACACAACATGCTACCATATGTTATGTGGATCCCACATAAATGTACATATATCCTTTTTCCATTTGACCTTCGCCATAACAACTCACCACTCTCTCCCTTCTTAATTAATACTTTAGCTACTTCTTTCAATTATTCACTCTTGCTCTCTCTTCTTTCTATGTTTCCTTATCTTCTCCTTCGTTCTAACTTCTAAAACACCGTTTTCTCCTCCATTTTATTTTTCTTCTTCCACCCTTCAACCGTTCATTTTAGATGCAAGCATTCCTTGAACAACTGAAAATTTGCAATTTTTGCACCTCCCTTCGATGCACAAGGCTTTAGTGGTTGAGTTGGCAAAGGATTTGGACCTTGTGGAGGATGTACTCGACGGCTTAGGTGTTGCCAAGCTTTGGGTGCTTGATGGCAATGAGAGTGTTGTCGCCAAGGGTGCCATTGCCAATGAAGACCTCACCAAAACTGTAAGAGCCAAGAGGTTTTGTTTGAAGATATTGGTGGCTTTTGTGATTGCTTTTATGGTGAAAATATTAGCGGATCTACTGTTGTTTTGTTGTTGGTGTTCAATAAATCATGTGTTCAACTTTGGCTGCCTTCTGCCTCCGGTATCCAAAAACCATTGCAGTGATTAGTATTCCGGCGAGCATTACGACCACAACAAATGGAGGAGGACGATAGAGTTATTTCACTGCCACTAACTTGGTTTGGTAAACATAAATGGGGTTAGAAAACGACAATCATTCATTATGTGGGACCCACATAACGTCTATTAGCACCCAATTAAAGGTTATGTTAAAATTAAACCATTTTCTAAAATTCATGTGCATTTTAGCACATAAAAAAATTTTAATAATGCCAAATTTCACTTTTAAAACTTTTTGGGAAAATTCCATAAAAAGATGGGTGAAATAGGTAAAGGACAAATTAGAGCTA
>JBAGKO010000010.1:2074337-2089757 GCA_037177275.1 Acacia concinna
ACACCTATGTGATAGATGTCAATCTACATGTAACTAACTTACAGATGTCAATGTGCATGTAATTGTAATTGTCCAATATGTTCGGGCTTTATATATACAGGGTCGTGGGTTGTAAAACCATTATGAATGAATGGAGTGTTATGTGTCCATTATTATCTTGGCTAGAACTTCAGATTTTGGTTCTAGATTTCCCTTTTCTCCTTATTATGCACAAACCTAATCTATCTTGACTTGAGATCTAATACTTTGGTGTCAGAGCCAAAGATCCTTAAACCAAATAGATAACAATGGTTAACACTCGTAATTCATCTCACCAAAATGAAGTCCCAATACCCACTAACCCAGAAACATCTCGAACCACAGTTGCTAGTGGTATCCCTTTTCCTACGACCATTCAGCCTCTTACTAAATCAATAACTCAACAATTTGCTGCAGTATTCACTAAACTCAATGATATGGATGCAAAGATGGCAGAGATGAGGAGACATAAAGTTCCAATTATTATTCAGGGACATACCAACCATAACAATTGTGAAGACAGTCCTAACCATGAAGATATAGAATAAGAAGGCACATGGTGGAATAGAAATCCAACCAAGAGACCACATTTTAAAGTGGACTTTCCAAAGTTTAAAGGGGGAGATCCAAGAGGATGGGTGATGAAGGCTAACAAATACTTTTGTTACTACCAAACTCCTGAGGATCTTAAAGTTGATGTTGCGGCAATGAACTTAGAAGGGGATGCGTTGGATACTTTTACTTGGGTTTCTTCAAGTAGAACAATTCATTACTGGGATGATCTCATTTAGTTTTTTCAGGAACAATTTGGACCAGCCAAGTTTCAGAATCCCGATGTATATTTGTGCGATATAAAACAAATTGGAACAGTAGAAGATTATATAAAAGAATTCATGAGACGTTCTTCACGTGTTCAAGGGTGGCTTAAGCACTGTTTATTGGCAGTATTTATCAATGGATTGAAGGAAGAGTTAAAACCAGATGTCAAAATCCAGAAGTCTCGTACAGTTTATAAAGCCGTAAGTTTGGCTATGGAATTTGAAGCAAAAATCTCGTCACAGCATTTACAACGGAATTACTCAAAGCTCGCACAATTTAGGGGAGCAGAAAATAATTTTAATACACAAGAAAATAAAGGTCCTATGACACGTCAAGCTTGGGGTGGGAATTTTCCCTCAACTTCGGCAGTTACCAATTATAATAAACTAACGGTTTCTTCTGGATCTTCAAATATTCTGATAATCACGCAACCACCTCCTATTTTCGAATCTGAACAGCAATTAAGGAGAAAGAAAGGGCTTTGCTATCGTTGCGGAGTTAAATTTTCACCGTGTCATAGGTGCAATCAGACATCGTTGAAATTGACGGAATTAACTGAGGGATCTAATGACATAATTACTGAAGAAGAACTATTACAGGCTGAACATTTGGCGAAAATTTCATTACATGCCATTCTTGGCTACTCTTCAGCAACCACTATGAAAGTCAAAGGTACACTCGAATCTAGAGAGATTTTAATTCTTATTGATAGCGGCTCAACCCATAACTTTGTTTCTAACAAGATCGTGACTAAACTGAACTTGTCGAGAAACAAAATTCTGTCTTTTGGGGTGCAAGTTGGTGATAGATCCTTGATTACATGTGACACTATCTGTAACCAGTTAGAAATCAAGATTCAGAGTCTTACCATTAAGGATGACTTCTTTCCCTTTTCTCTCGGCAACATTGATATGGTTTTAGGAATCAAGTGGTTGGCATCTCTTAACAATGTAGAAGCTAATTGGTAGAAAATGTTCATGGTTTTTTGGGTAAGTGGAAAACGCTATAAATTACAAGGGGTGCAACAGACTGATTCTAATGCTTCTTTACGTAGCTATCTATGTGATAATGTTATTGCAGAGTTTGAATTGTTGCAATAGTTGCTGTTGTCCTACTCCCATTTGTTCCAAAAACCAACAACAATACCACCTCTAAGAGAAAACATCCATGCGATCCCTCTGTATCCAGGAGCAGTACCACCTAACATACACCCATATCGTTATCTACATGCCCAAAAAGATAAGATAGAGAATTAGGTTGTAGAACTAATTAGCAAGGGATTCATACAATCAAGTGTTAGCCCCTTTGCTAGTCCAGTGCTTCTTGTTCCAAAGAAAGATTCATCATGGCATTTTTGCGTGGATTACATAGAGCTAAATCATATCACCCTCCCAGATAAGTACCCCATACCAACTATAGATGAATTGATTGATGAACTACATGGGGCAACCTATTTTTTAAAAATTGACCTACGGTCAGGCTATCATCAAATCAAAGTTATGCCTGAAGATATTCATAAGACAGCATTCCGAACTCATTCAAGGCATTATGAATTCATTGTTATGCCATTCAGTCTTACAAATGCTCCTTCCACTTTTCAAGTGGCGATGAAAGACTTATTTAGGCCTTACCTACGGAAATTTATCCTTGCCTTCTTTGATGATATTTTAATCTATAACAAGTCTTTCGAAGAACACATAAACCATCTGCAGATTGTTCTACAAATTCTCCAGCAACATAATTTCTATGCCAACCCAAAGAAGTGTGAATTCTTACAATCAGAGATTGCGTTTTTGGGACATACAATATCAGGAGAAGGAGTGGCCGCTGATCCAAAAAAGATTAGTGCTATTGTGGCATATCCTTTACCTCGTGATATCTCTGAACTAAAGGGATTTCTAGGCCTCACTGGTTATTACAGGAGATTTGTTAGAAACTATAGGCAGATTGCTAAACCTTTGACAGATATGACTAAGAAGGGAGGATGTCAATGGGGATAAGCTTCTCTGTCATCTTTTTAGGATTTGCAACATGCTTCAACAAATGTACCTTTGTTACAACTTTCTTATTTCTCCAAACCATTATGGTTAAGTGTGATGCTTCCTCCACAAGCATTGGTGCTGTTTTACAACAAGAAGGGCATCCGATAGCATTTTTCAGCAAAGGTTTGTCAGAATCTAAGAAATTTAAATATGTTTATGACAGAGTTATTGGCTCTAGTCTTTGCCTTGGAAAAATGGCGTCATTATCTATTGGATCGAAATTTGAAGTTCACACAAATCATTTTAGCCTCAAATACTTATTAGAATAGAAGGTGACAACTCCTAATCAATAAAGGTTAATATTAAAATTGCTACCTTTTGAATTCACTATCATTTATAAGGCAGGCTCCACCAATCAAGCAGTGGATGCGCTATCTAGAATTCATCATTCCAGTGATTTATTTTCATTGGTTATTCCCCATGCATCCATCTTTGATGATTTAATCCCTCAGCTGTAGCAAGACCCGTATAATGCTCCAATTATTGAATCCTTGATGACAGATCCTCATTCGATTCCTAAATTCTCAATGAATTCTGGACACCTCTACTATAAGGATCGCCGTGTTCTTCCTGCCAAGTCACAGATCACACATACTTTAGTTACAGAAGCTCATGCTACTCTTATTGGAGGTCACGGTGGACTCTTAAAGACACTCAAACATCTTCAACAATTTTATTATTGGACATATATGAAAAGTGAGATTCAGAACTTTGTACAGTGTTGCCAAGCTTGTCAACACAGTAAATATTTGCCTCAATCACAAGCTAGTCTCTTGCAACCCCTTCCTATTCCAGAACATATATGGGAAGACATATCATTAGATTTCATCACTGGTTTGCCTAAATCAAATAATTGGTAAGTTATTCAAGTCATTGTGGATCGATTCAGCAAGGCAGCACATTTCATAGGCCTTAACAGATCATTCTTTGCAAAATCTGTGGCCCTGAATTTCTGCAAAGAATTTGTACGCCTACATGGTTTTCCTAAATCAATTGTATCTGATAGGGATCCTATTTTCCTCAATGCATTCTGGCAAGAATTATTTCGACTCAGTGGTACAACTCTCAAAATGAGCAATTCCTATCATCCATACACATATGGACAAACTAAGGTGGTTAATAGGTGTTTGGAGACATATCTACATTGTTCCTGTTTAGATCATCCAAAGAAATGGAGCAATTTGCAATTTTCTTTATTGGGCAGAGTACTCATAATACAGCTTCTGGCTTCTCTCCTTTCAGAATTGTCTATGGTAAGAATCCTCCCCCCTTGCTCCTATTTGTGAAAGGAAACACTCGGATAAACGATTTAGAAGACTTTCTAGATGAACGGGAGGCTCTCCTTACCACTATTAAAGGGAATTTAGTGACGTCACAATCAAGAATAAAGGCTTAAGCTAACTTGAAACGCAAAGACATTGAATTTTCACTAGGGGATCTTGTTTTCTTAAAAATCCAGCCTTTTCATCAGAAATCATTAGCCAAATGCAAATTTGAAAAACTGTCACCACGTTACTTTGGCCCTTATCCAATCGTACACAAATTGGTTATGTAGCTTATGAGTTGCAGTTACCACCATATTCACGCATCCACAATATTTTCCATGTCTCTTTACTCAAAGCTACACATGGGTATGATACTTCTCAGCTATTACACCTCTTCCAATATATACAAATTGGGAACTTTTAGTACAACTAGAAGCAGTAATTAACAAGGAAATCAAAGTGTTGACTGGTTGACCAAGTGGCAAAATCGACCTCTTGAAGAAGCTAGACGGGAAGCTTATGATGTGATTGCTACTCAATTTCTCACCTTTCACCTTGAGGACAAGGTTCATTTCTAAGGGTAAGAGTAATGTTAGAGTCCAGCAGCCTCTATTAATAAATACTAGGAAGAGGCAGTCAATTTAGGGCATTTTAGTCTTAATTATGTTTTAATTATTCGTGTTGTTATATGTTAAAGTCATTTGAGTCAATTAGGAGGAAATGACAACTGTGTGACAGATGTCAATCTGCATGTAACTAACGTACATATGTCAATGTGCATTTAATTGTAATTGTCCAACATATTCAGGCTTTATATATACAGGGTGGTGGGTTGTAAAAACATTATGAATGAATGAAGTATTGTGTCCATTATTGTCTTGGCTAGAACTTAAGATTCTGGTTCTAAATTTCCCTTCTCTCCCTATTCTACAAAAACCTAATCTATCTTGACTTTAGATCTAACACAATATGCCTAGAGACTGATCAAATTTATTCTTGAAACATTATTACAGATAGGCTCTAAATAAATTCACATTTTCAGAGAATATAAAAGTTCAACATTCGTAAAATATCCAATCAATTCAACTAATGATATTATAATTTTAAAAATAAGATTTAAAAAAATATAACTATAATTCTAAGTTGCGGGGGTAGGCATTATATGGAGAATGTATAGTTCTTCCCGACTAGATTTGTCTCAACAGCAGAAACTCAGATCTTGACCTCAACTTCCAAACGACAGCCAACAAAAGATTATCAAAGAAATCAATTAGAACTGAAAGATAGCCGTTTTAACCTGTTCTAAAAAGCTGATATAGTTAAACAGGATTGCAGATAAACCTCAACCCTTTTTTGCTTACAAGTTGCAGCGTTCTAAGGTTTGCCCCAAAAACGGAAATCCCTACCATAAAAATTGATATGGCAAAAAAAAATAAAAATAAAACGACAATAATGATGCACTCATGCCCTATCCTGCGAAAATCAATCACTTGCAAACTCCTTAAAGCTCATCCTGCAAACACAAGCCCGAAGTGAATTTATTAAACAGAATCAGCAAAGCATGATATAGATGACATTACGTTAGCCGGAAAAAAAAAAAAAAAAAAAAAACCTACATGCGCATCCTCTTTCTTATCATCTTCGCCAGCTTCCGTATCATCCCCTGCTTCATCAGTAGCATCAGCCTCATCTTCATCTTCATCAGCCTACAAAGGATGCCAATTTTATCAAGGGCCAATATAAGCGCTGAAGGATTACAAATTTGAAAACCAGATCATAGGCTTACATCAGAATCGACTGGGTCATCCTTTGATTCCTGGTGCAACATTCAGAAAACAGGGCAGCTGTGTGAGAATAGAGTTCACAATCTTCCACATTATGATAAATTTCTCACGTTTACATATCTCGTGTAGTTCCTTATAAATTGAAAAATAGAGGTAAAACAATTACCTCTTCCTCTATCTTCTTCTCAGCCTCCTCAAATGCTGCCTTCTCAGCCTGCAAAGGAAAATCAGGTGTAAAAAGGACCCAACAATAAATTCTTCCTAGATCATGAAGATCGAGTCAGCTAAAACTGCTTACATCCTTCTGCTTGCCCCATGTTTCTTCAGCCAATTGTTTAGCATATTCCGGATCCTCAGTAATTAAGACATTGTCAAACAGTGTACCAGATTTCACCTGACCATAGATGCAGCTTGTTTATCAGAGATCGGCTTTGAAATAACTAAAGCTGGAAGTAAACATAAGTTTACTTAGAAAACTCAGATAAGAAATTACCTGCCACAATTCAATGCCTACATACTTCAAGTTGGGGAAAACATAGAGCTCAGGATCATCCTTGAAATCTGATAAAATGTGAATTTTCAAATGTTACTACTCACTGTGAACTCAAATCCACAACTGCATTGTACAAGTTTGCAACGTATCTTATGCCACCAATTAGTTTATGTAACTATTACAACAGAAAAATAACGATAAAAACTGACCTGGGTTGTCAATCATTGGAGCCTTCCACTTTCCTTTGTAGTTGGGGTTTTTAATTTTCTGCAGAAATGTAGCTACAATATCAGCAAACATGTCCATTCCTGTGCACACTAGATATATCAAAAATTATTACGGACCTTCGGCTTCCATGGGCCCTTGTACTCTGGGTTTGCAATGGTTGGTGGTGTCCACTCACCATCTTCCTCATCATCCCAGTCCTCGGGCTACAACAACAATTAGTCTCATCAGTAATTCCACCAACGAGTAAGATACAAAACAGTAGTAAACAACAGAGATAAGGACCTTCTTGGCATCAGGATCTGGAATCTCCTTTGGGATGTCATCATACCCCTACAAACATAGGGAGTCAGCATATACAAAACAAGCAAGAGTCAGAAAACATCATAAGCTTCACAAAAAGGCACTACCTCTGGCTTCTTATCCTCAGGATCAGGAATATACTCTTTGTCATCCCAATCTTCTGGCTGCAAGGATATCACAATAAAAAAAATTTATACCTCACGACCAATCTACAGATTCAAGGTGAAACAGTAAACCAGTGGGTGGAATCGGTTACTTTTTTGGCAGAAGGATCCTTGATTTTCTTGGGAGGAAGAAGATCCCAATCAGAATAGAGACTGCCGGTCTGTTTCTCCACGTTATCAATAAGGATGCTATAGGTTGCATCGGGACGGAGGATAAATGTGTACACGTGACTTAGTTGGTCAGTCTCACATGGTACATCCTTCTTTATCAAGTGATTTGTGCCATTGTGGGTTAAAATAGCATGCACTTTCTTGGTGCTGTAACCACAGATATCTGGACCAAACATGATACTGCATTGAAAAAGAGTCAGAAACCAGATCAACCAAGTCAGTGAACAAGAAAACAACATGCCACGTGGGACAAATCAATCACCTGTATGGAGTTTCCCCACCAAATTTCTTCTGATCAATTTCGCCGCTAAGTAATTTCATGTAACCACCACCACAGTCAAGCTTCTGCTCGTGCTTAACAGAAAATTGGAAGACGAGCGTCTTATCCTTATTGCTAAATTCAGGGAACTCAGCAGAAATTGCATAAAACCTGTAGTCTTCACTTGTCTGGATACCTATGGAGAAATTATAGCACGGGTCAAATACCTCGCTCTAGATTGCAAGTCAACTGTTTTATTGGAAAATTTATAAGCAACACACTCAATGCACCATATTTGGTTTGCATAGATAAGCTAGTTTACCTTTGTCATCAGGGTCACCATTCCATTTACCAGAGGTGTAGTTCCACTCGCCAGCCAAGTTCTCATCTTTCTTCCAATCAGACTTTACCCAGCGATTTTGCCATCCATCTTTAACATTCACCCATTAGCACATAAAAATGAAACATACAGAAATTAGAAAACAGGTTAGGTTGTTACCAAAAGGGAAAAAAATACAAAGGAGCTGTCCTCGATAGGATATGAATTAGATTGTGATTGTATACATTGAAATGAAAAACAGAGCATTGTCCGTGCCACCTAAATGTAGGCATTAAGAGTTTAAAAAGGTACGGCCACCCGGTTTAAGAAATCCTCTCTTTACGGATGCATGAGCCTCCCATTTACAGTTATCAATCTTTGGAGGAAAAACTACCGCCACTTATCCATACACCGATGTTTTATACTAAACAATGTTCAACTTCCCACTACAAAATAGAAGTTGAGAGAAGACGCACTTCAACTTTGCAATAGTTAAAAGACGGAGGGAAACCAATTAATAATTCACAAACAACTTCTTTCGACCACGGCCTTGTCCTTGATGAAATGTGCATTTAATCAAAACGGAGTACTGGGATAAAATTCAGCCTGTAGTGCCCCTGTCCAATTCCTATGGAGGTGATGCAGGGTATAGTGCTTGAATACAATTTTGAAAACATTTCTCACGGACATGAATTTTATGTTAAAACCACATAAGGATAAATACCGACTTCTTTAGACAAGGACCACAGAAAGAAACTTCAAGTCACGTACAAACGAAAAGCAGACTAAAATAAGAGGTGAAACGGTCAAAATTACAGTAGATCTACACTAAACAACCAAATTTCTAGATAAACTTTCAATGTTCAATCAAGCACAAACCAAAGGTGTCAGACAGATCGTCGCGCGAGTAAATTATTGATCGTTGACAAACTAACCAAATTGGACAATTACGAATCCACAATTAAAATTGTAAACTCCTTAATTTGCAGGAAACGCAGGGAAAAGTTAAATTTCACTCCACGATCTGCTTGGAGGAAGCGGAACAGACCTTAGGGTGTTCGAGTACAAATGCTAAAGATATAAAATCAAAAGTGATCATTACCATCAAAGCGCTCCTCGAATATGACCTTCGCAGAAGCGATCGCCAATGATGAGAGAAAAAGAAGAAGGTGCAAATTAGGGTTACAAGCTCGGAGCGCCATGGCTACCGATTTTTTAGATGAATTCTGAGAGGCAGAAGCACTGAGTTGGAGTGAGCTCCTGGGACTATATTATATAGGGCTTCTTCTATTTTTCTGGTCGAGTTTGAGGTGGACTATGAGGGCTGTATCAGACCAATAGAGATGTGCCACGTACCTTTAAAATGTCATTGAGACGATGTGGCAAACTATTACTGGTTAACTTTGTCGTTAATTCCAGGTACACGTAGGCATGAAGATCACATTTTAACCCAGGGTCGCGTTTGCTGTTGGGAGTAACGTTTTTTTGGCAGAATTTTCATGGGGCCAGTGAAGTTCAAAGCTCATGCCAAAAACGGGTTTAAATTCGTCTATCTATGTATAACAAAAATTCGTAATAAATTAATAGTAGTATTATTTAAGAATCATAAACGATATATTTTATTACCGGTGAAAAAAAATATAATTTATTATTTATTTAATTGTAAGGATGGTTTACATCAGACAGAATATGTTTGCATCACGAGAAAAAAAAATACAATACGTTAAATTTTATGCACAGATCATGAAATGAAGTTCAATTAGAATTTTCAATTTCTTGTTTTGTTGGAAAATGAATTCAATATCTCGTTTTTAAAAAAATAAGTTTTTTTTTTCACTTGAATTTAAAATAAGGTTTCAGTGCTTAAATATTTTTTTTTGATATACTCGGAATATGAGGCTCTGCTACTATTTTTGCCGTTTCGCTATTAGAAATGTTTTTCAGGTGTAATGAATACGAGATAAAGATCATGATTATGAATAAATAATACGATTCTTTTTTTTCCCATATATATATGCATTGTATATAAAAATTTATTCCCGTAACTAAATTCAATAATGTGTTCACTTTATTTCTTTTCGCAGATTACAAAGATGACGATGAAGAATTCAAAATTGATCTTACGTTCATTTTGAGGAATAATTCAAATATTGTTTTTTTTTATTATTAACGATGGATAATCCAATGGATGTGTTTTTAAACACGCATGGACGGCAAAAGCAAAAACACGCAACATAAATGTATCTATGGCGGGTCATCGATAGTTACAGGTTTAAAGTGAGTTCTCCCCCCCCCCGGGGGGGGGGATGTACATTAACGTCTACCACTATTATTTGGAAAAAATATATATATTAGATATTGGGTTTACAGTCATGAAATTTATATAAAAAAAAATTTGTGTGGGGGTGAAATTTTTCCAAGTTATTAAATCCTCATTATACTGGGTAGATGAGGGTTTTAAGAAAAAGAAAAAAATTAATTGACGTACCAGAATGCAAATTGTAGCGCAGTAGGAGTAACATACGAGTATTAAAAACAAAACTGGGACAGCTGAGAGATGACTTATAAGTGACATACCAGAATTGAAACATGTATTTAAAATGAGTTATAAGTGACTTAGTTCAAACATGTATTTAAAATGAGTTATAAGTGAATTATTATAGAATATAAAATAAGTAAGGAAAAGAGATCTTTTTCGTATTACGTAATAAATCACTTATAAATAATTTATTTTTTATATCAAACAAGTCCATAGAAATGAGTGTGCGTGCTGTGTTGGGTTTAATGAAATGAGTTCTTTTGGATGCTTCCGTTAGAAGGAAGCCCCATCTACATCGCTCGCTTTACTTGCTTCTGTTTTCCTCAATTGACAATCATCTACGATGATGAGAGGAGACCACCATTTTCCGATTCAGACGCCTCCTATATCATGCTGTCACGTGCCTGCCCATCCCAATTTATCTGCCCACCCACTTGTTTAATAACTAGTTTTGTTTTTTTTGTCCAACTAATAACTTGTCATTCATTCAACTTTACTAAAAGCTGGTATTTTTTTTTTTAAAAAAAAAAACCTGAACATCACTGGTTCACTGCTAATAATTTAGTGAAATGTTGATGGGTATATTCCTCGCCAAATCCAGATCTCCAGACTCCAATGGATTCCCTTCCCCTCACCTAACTAACTGAAAGTCTGCCAACCCTTCTCCTCCCTCAACAAAGGCTCAGATTAATCCCATGTTTTCACCATCCACCACTGGAGGCTGGAACCCTTTAACTTGAAAAATTAACACTACAAACGTTTTATTTGCCTCACGCGCACAAAGAGAGAGTCTATTTTGTTTTAACCATGAAGAAAAGACTGGCTCAGAGGAAGTATAACGGAGACGGCCCAGGCGTCTCAGCTTACACACTTCAATTATACCAGCATCAATCACAAGATTATTGCCACTCTACTATTTTCTTCGTCCCTGATTTCTGAAAACCTTACCTATCTAATCAAACAGGAGACCGAATTGACCAATTTCTTCAAGCTCGCTCGCCTTAATTATTTCTGTGTCTGTCGCCAGGACAATGCGCCAAGCGACCATACATTGATTTCAGAATGGTACAAGACTAAGTTTTAATTTTTCCACCCTAAAATAATTCATTCACAAGAGGCCGAAAGGGCTTACTCAAACATCATGTACTATCATCTTTCCCAGCCCCAAAAAACACCCCAGGGAGCCTATAACTCAAAGCTGCAATGCCTGGTTGGCCCACAATGGCAGGGGCGCATGGAGAACAAACTGCGTGCCAGTAACAGGATGCTCAAAAGACATGCTTTCTGCATGAAGTTGATGAGCATCATAAGTTTTATCTTGCCATTCATAGACTCCCTCGTATTTCACATCCCCTTTTATAGAAATCCCAAGATATTGGCAGTGCAGGCGGATCTGATGAGTCCTCCCACTTCGTGGATATGCTCTCACCAGTATCTCATCTTGCATAACATCTTTTCTGACAGCTTTTTGCTCCACAACCACAGTAAGACCTTCGTCGTTTGTAAATTCAGAAGGCTCCTTGAAACTCCCTGTTCCATTTATTGACAATACTTCAAATGAAGTTTCCATGTCTCGGACTACTGACCCACCTGGCAACGTCCTACCAACATCTGATGCAGCATATACCCGCCAGGCTCCGAACTTGGACCTCCCGTGACCTGATCTTACTGTGATCTTTCTCCAATGCGGAGCTGAACCAACACAGAGGGCAATATATGTTTTCCTAACCTTGCGCTCAGTGAATGCTTTGACTAGTTTAGCGGCCACTTTGTGGGACTTTGTAATGACCATGACACCACTTGTGTCCCGGTCAAGTCGATTGGCAAGATGAAGCTCAGGCTCTGGCATGGTGATTTTGATCCCTAAAACGAAAATAACTGCCTTCAGTGCTGTACTAAACAAGAACCACAAGCATCAAACTTGTACAGTGTTCATATTGACAAAAAAGCCATCCCTTCGTCCTGTTTCATAAGTTAACTCTAGAGCAATATCAAACATCTGTACATTAAAAAAGGCATACTTAACGAATAGCATTCGAATTTACTCATAAGTTCAACTAAAACAGATCTGGTGGGTGGACGAAAGGGAAGAATCTAATCCTGGTAGAGTAATAGGAATTCAGCTGAATGGTAACACTTGTCATTTGTCAATGAAAGATCATTATCAATCAAAATTGTAGCTCTCGTTCAGTCCCATTTCGGGACTGGAAAACGTTCATATTAGAAGGAATCAGCCAATGCCTTATATTCTTGGTTGCTCATAATGTTCACTCATTCCTTAAATCTTGGCACTAATTTTTTTAGAAGTCGCTCCTAAAACAGAAAACCAAACAAGATAGGCATATTGATAAAACCCGGTCAACACAAACGAGTCAAATAGAACGTCAAAGTTACGGCATTCAATAATTTCTCAAAAAGAACAGAGAGAAACCTTCAGTTAGTCCATCTGAGGAAGAGGCCAGAGCGAGAGCTGAAGTGACGGAGGAAAGCACACTCTCGCAGTAAATACCCTGGGGCTTATTAACAGCAAGGAGCCATTCATCTTGGTATAGAATTTCCGCTCTTGAAAGAGCAAAGAGGCTGGATTTTGAAGAAGCAGATATGGCCCTGCTAAGCTCAATTTGCTTTGAAATAGGGGGCAGCTGAGGGGACAGTGGCACTGGGTAATTTTGAGGGGTTATGGGGTCAGTTCGGGAAGGAGGCGTTGGCTCTGCATCGTCAACCATGGCGATAGTTGATTTAGGGGAAGGAACAGTTTTGCCAACCCCGGTCGGAGACGACGACGATTTGGGGTTGTAGTTGAAGCGTGCCGATCCTAGAGAAAACACGAGGGGCATTTGCGCCACTTCAGCTGTAAACATAGTGGTTACAAATTGTTAAACGGGCCGGGTGGCTTAAACTGGGCCCATTGTAAACGCAATGTTAGAGAATAACCGCCTAGGTAACAACCGAGAAAGTTGCTTGTTGAATGTTGGTCCTGTAAAACGCCGTCGCTTTGAAGGCCCAACGGAATGCATCCCGATTGACTCGCATTTCATCCGGGAGAAAGGAGGAGGCCAGGAGCACATCAAGAACACGATAAACCCTGTTAAACCCTCTGAAAGCTGAAACACCCTGTGTGTATAAAATTATTTTCTTATAGGAAATAGGAAGAACCTTAGTTGCAATATTTACACTTCGATTTTGGACGAAGTAATGTCCAATTTCATTCGTGTTTCGTTAAGAAAGTCCAAAGTCGATGCTCAAATACCGCGAATTTCGAACCTCTTCTTTTCTGATTTATCATCGTTCCTAAACAAATTTGTGGGAAACCCATCTCACTCGCATAACATTGTCTCTCCTTTAAGCTTGTTGTGGGTTGGGTCTAGGTGTTGCCATTTTTCGCATTCTGTTCCCCAAGAGAATATTTTGATCTCTCGGAGTAGCTTTGTAGAGAATATCATTCCCTTGTGTGGTTCAAATTCGTTTCGAAATGCCAACCTTTCTCATCGGAGTCGTCAGGGTCTGGTCTTTGCCTCACAGATTCGCTTCTGGGGTTCCCAAGCGGCTTCAGAACAGTCAACCTCAGATGGGCTAACGGTGGATGGGATTCTTGCTAACAATTGGGCGATTCTAGACGAGAACGAAGGTGATTGGAAGAGTCACGCAACTGCTGTAGCTCAATCTATTAATTTGATCAAACGGCGCCTACAGGTGAGGTGCTGAATAGTGGTAGAGAGGAGAAAGAATGAGAGAGAGAGAGAGAGAGAGAGAGAGACGAGAGTGGTTAAGCTGAATAGTACTCTGATTAAATCAATACGCGTAGGCCTCAGATTACAATGACTTCCCTTTATATAGGAGTCTCCTCTATCCTCCCTCAACTAACTTACCATTATCAACTAATATCCTATATGAATTACAGTTTACAGTTTACAAGTAATAAGGTTTTGAATTCAAATTTTCATTCTAGATATCAAGACAGCTCAAGTTAGTTTTCTCTGTTGGAAATTAGCTAATAACTCCATTTTAATGTCAGACGGCTACAACCTGTGTGAAGTAACTTCTCTGTTTGTTCTTGCAGTGGAGAAAATTGATGGTTAGGTTGGATTTATTATCTGCCGAGCTTAATAAGCAAGACCTTTGGGACGATCCTGTGCATGCAAATAAAGTAAGCCGTGAGCATGGTTCACTCGCAGGAAAAATGAAAGAGGTGAATGCATTGGAGCAAGAACTACTAGAGAATATTGACATGATAAAACTCGCTAGAGAGGAGAATGATGAAGATTTGGAATCGGTGGGCACTCCCTTATACTCCTAGGCATGTATTCATCTGCTTTACCACTGCCATAGCGCCATTGGAGTCCTGCGTGTATTTGTGTCATACTTGATAACCTAAATCATATTCGCATTTTATTTGTGTACTAGGTATTGTGAAGAAGTAGATAATAATCTAACTAAAAAACCGTGCCTATGATTGTGATGACTCATTAAGTCGTAGTATGTAATTGTTAATTTGTTACTAAGTATTATTTTTGAGAAGAAACTGGATAGTGAAACATTATATTGGAATGTTGGAGGATTCATTTAATTGAGTTATCGTTGAAGAGAACAGGCATAGTTGACGTGAATGTCAAATACAAATGTTGAAGCCCCTTCATACAAGGTTTTAAGTAGTGCATGGTACATTTCTCACTTATGAATTCTATTCTTTCTTTATTCATATAGAAGTCCCTTCCTTTTGCAGGAATCAATGAAAGCACTTCTTAACATGAGAAGAAATTCAAAAGAAAAGGAGCTCAAGGCATTGCTTGCTGGGGAGCAGGATTTATGCTCTTGTTTCATTGAGGTTGTTGTTTAAAGCCATGATACTAAGTCATCTTTTCCCATCACCAGCATCAGTTGCGCAAAGAGGATGAGCTGTGCAGACTGACATGTGTTGCTATTAAGTTTATTGTTTTAATTTGGGTTAATATAATTTTTGGTCCCTCAAGTTTGACTCAATTTTGGTTTTAGTCCCTCAAGTTTGAAACACGTGGTTTT
>JBAGKO010000010.1:2097238-2113603 GCA_037177275.1 Acacia concinna
CAGGGGGCCCCCCTACTCCCCCCCCCCCCCCCCCTTTCTAAGAAGCATGCCCAGCTTAAGGGAAAAAAATCTGCTCAAGATTAAGACATGAGTTAAATTCATTCTCAGAGACTCAGGTTCAAGTCTACCAGGCATGAACGGATTATTTTGAAATAAAGGGGGGAACCTTGTTTTTATGTTTTGTTACAATATATAGATATGGAAACCTCAACATTAACCCCTTCATCTGCAATATACAAAAAACCTGGCTCAGTCATATGAAAATAAACAATGATTTACCGTGTGAAGTCCCTCTTAGTTTTCCAACAGCAATGAATTCCAATATCCGTTCCTTTACATCAGATAACCCGTAATGGTCTTCATCAAGAACCTTTTGTGCCCCAATTACATCAAAGTTCTCATCACTTGATTTGCAAATTAACAAATTCAAAAGCAGAAGGTTAATGGGAATTTTTAGTGAGCACGAAAAGGCATAAACTTCCGCAATTTAACTACTGAAACAAAAAATACGTTATCAAGGGTGGAAAAACCACGTTGTAAATCATAGAAAAACCAGGAATATAAATAAAGTGGGGGAAAATATGTAATGTTGCCACTGATAATGCACAATTTTTTCTCATTCAACCAATAAAGGCAGGAGAAAGACTGAGAGTTTACTGCATACCAACCAATCTGTAAAAAGGAAAAAGCTTCTCATTCAAATTATGTTCATATTCAGTTCAATTTCAAGAAAATTGTACTATTCAAAGAACAAAAATTTAAACGAAATTAAAATCCCCCCCCCTATTTTAACAGACTTCGAGTTACTTTTGAAGGTTGATAGATTACATAAAGTGGCATGATTAAAATAAAAGAGTTCATCTCGATCTCATCAGTTTGGTAGTCAGTTATACATGCACAATAAAGCAGAATCTTATTAATGGCGTTCCCACACAAATCTGCCAACTTGGCTCAAAAGTTCAATACACCATGAAAGATGGCCAATATGGCAGTGAAAGCACAAATAGCAAGAGCTGTGTCACAAAATGCATGCACGTGAACATGTTGGGGGTAACGGTCCATTTAGTTGAGCCCCTTTTACCAAAAAGACACTTTTTTGTTTAATATATGCTTTCTATAGATTCTCCAAAATTTCTAATGCAAAGCATGTGCGTGTTTGAGAGAGCTGGCAATAGCTTTTCCTAAAAGCCAAAATCTTTAACGTTTTTTAAGAAAAAGTTGTGAAAAATCACTTCTTCAAACAAAACTGCCCGTTGGTTGTATCAGTGGTCTCAAGTTACGCATCTTAGCTACCTGTCACAACAATAAAATCGCAATTTCAAGTTTGCATTACCAGGTTGTATTTTCAATCAAGTTCTTCCAAAAGCCTCAAAAAACTATGTTTATGAAACGTATGGCCTCCTAAAGCTCACTCTTGTGAACCTGATCTATAATTGTCCTTAATCAAAATGCTATCAAACAACTGTCCCACATTATTGATAATGGCAGTGGCACAAAAAGAAACTATTTAACCCTCCAAAATATTAGATATACCGCAATTAACATAATACAAACCTGTATTCACCCCAAGGCAGTGCAGTCAACCAGTCCAAGTAGTTACGGGTTACGCTGAACTCACTTGAACTAGCCTCCAATAGCTGTAGTTTGGTGAGCTCTTCATCTATAACTTGTAAGACATGAGGTGGGCATTTCTCTCGCTTTGGTTCGATCCTTTCCCTGAATTTTCCTGCAATGAATTTAATCGAAAGTTATAGCAACTTCAGCAAACTAATTAACCAGAACCATCTGATATGAAAGAGCACAAACCTATCGTGAATTGGCAACACTAACTAGATAATGTTATAAGAATTAACCATCGAGAGACGAGTCAACCATGTTAGTCATTAAAAAGACAGACTTCAATTGATTGGTTTTATATCACAAACACAATGATTTGATCATTTAAGCAGGATAATAAGAAAAATAAATCTACCATCATTTATCATAAAACATATAGCAAACATCAGAACCAACCAGTAAGAGCAGTTTTGTCATCTGTCTCCAGTCCCAGTTCCTGCAATAGGAATATGATTAACAAGCACATAAGCAGTGGAGCTATTCAGCAACAAAACCCACAAATGACACCATTACTCTATGGACCAATAGGTGATAAGATCAAGAAGCTACAGTCAATCAATATAAACATTTTATAACCCAGGATATAATAGATCCTGATAAAATTACCTCACATATGTTTGCCCCTAACATTTCTAATATAGCTTATGAATCCAAATGAAAATTCCTTGTTTGTGCCTGGTCAGTAAATGAAAAAACACAATTTTCCATAATAAGGGGCAGACTATGCCATGAGGCTCAGTTCTGTGAGCAATATTCACAACGTCTGAACTTCAATGCTGAAAAAAAGGGAATATATCTATCCATTCAAACAAACACAGTAGGCAGAGGGAAAGTGAGGACTTTCTACCTTTTTTATAGCCTTAAGTTGCTCATTCAACAAGTAACGACGCTGCTCACCACTTATCTTTTCTTCAATTGCTTTCGCAATTGACTCCTGATAAGAATATAGACAGGGTTCAGCATGTGAAAATTAAGCACCATATAAATCGGGGGGGAAAGCACCTTGTCACCTGAATCTTGCTGATCTCCATCTCTTTCTTCACTAACTCCAAAGTAAGTTTCAAGCGTTTATAAACCTATCCAACAAAACAGTATGAGTAACTTGACGTGTAAGATTTTCAGAATATGCTCCTGATTGGCATCTCCTTAAAAGTTAAATACTACGTTGACATCAAATATACTAGCAAATCTAGCTCAAAAAATTAATAATGATCACAGCTTTGCTAACAAAAAATATAGTCTACATTTCATCAATTTAGAACCTCTAAATCTCATTTACCAAAATTTACTCACATCTAGCTCTTCAAGCACTTGTTGGCATTGCAATTTATTTGCCCCAGATATTGCAGCTCCAAAGTCTGCAAGCCTTGGTAAAGTAAAATCACCTATATGCTGCAGAAAAAGAAGCATAGAGTCAGCAGAACACAATATATTACAATAAAAGGTATTCAACGATGCAGCCTACACTCAACTGATCAAATATTTCAACTTACAGACACCATCAAACAAGGCAGTTTTAGCTACATATTCAATGAAAACAATAAAAACCAGGATAGAGGGCTGAAAAACCAAAATTTGTTGTGTAAAAGACATGACCTAGTTTATGCTCGCACACTGTTTTATAATCTATCATGTAGTTGTATGTTGTAAAATGGTAACAATTATTTTTCAAACATGTGCCAACCAACAAGTTTATGAATAATTCAGTCATAATTATTTAGGCACACAGGCAAAGGACAACCCCAAAAATAAACCATGAAACACACTTATAGGCAAGATTTAAACCTTAGTGTAAGTCTGAACATGATCTCTCCAAAGGGAGCTTGTTTTAAGAACATCCCTTAGTGTTGATATAACCTCAAATGATGTAGCCTTTATAATATCATCATCTTTGTCATAAGATTTATCCTGCAGCACCAAGAGCACAATTAAAAAAAAAAAATTATTTATATAAAAATGATGTTCATGCTATTCCTTGAATAACAGAAGCAGAAGAAATTCTCAGTCTAATAAAAAATTAGAACATAGGAAGCAACAAATAGTTGGCAAACCTTGAGATGATCAACTTTTACCGTAAGCGGATCCTCACTAACCTGTAGAAAAGACACAAATTATTCATTCTTATTTGATTAACATAGCAATTGGGCAGAAAATTTATGATTAGCATAGTAGTTTAGCCACACATGCAGACAACAATCAAGCAGAAGCAATAATCAAAATATTGAAATACTTGTTATTAATGAAACTAAAGCACAGGATGAAAAGGATGACGAAATTATTTAAAAAACACAGCTACTAGTAGATTTTGCAAAGTCATCACTCACCATCTCAGTAATACGTAGACGACGGTGACCAATAAGGATTACCTGGTCCCCTGCAATGCTTGAAATCTGGCAGAGAATAGTGACTGAGAATGAGGTGCCATCTGAAGCAATAAATCATAAAGTACTAGACTAATAAGTTGCAAACAAACATACCTGAGCAAGGGTACCAACTTCATGAAGACGATTAAACAACTCTTTTCCTTTTAAATCATATACACTCTTCTCCGTTTCAGAGCCAGGTGCCACACTTGAATCAGCCTCCAGCTCATCCTTAAGGAGGAAAGCACCTGCATAAGGGGCTTGTCGTTTTCGACTTTCATGTAAAGCTGCCAATAATTTGGGATCCTGGATGTATAGTTAAGAAATCATTAGACAACTACAGTATCGAGCTACATTTGAAGCAATTAGCTACAACCAGCCAGGCACTGATAAGATGTTACAGTGGTGATATGATTCAGCCAGCTTTATGTAAGGAGCAAAGAAAGATGCTTAATTCTCATTCTTGACATCCCACCACACCTTAACATAGATTGGCATGTAAAATCCTGGAAAAAGTGGTCTATGTGGCAATGGTAACGCCAAAACCTGTCTCAAAGGAAAGGAGGAGGAAGAATCAGAGAAATCTGATATGCACAAGCAAGGTTAATGCTAAGAAAGCAATGCAAAAAAGGATAACAATTCGTAAGTTCCAGTACTTTTTAATAGGTCAACTCTAAATGCATTATTTTATAAGCCATATTCAAAAGGAAAAACAGCAAAACTCTAATATAATCCTGAATTTACTTCCAAAGTGTTAAAACAGCATAAAGCATCCCATACACACCGATAGATGCCTCAGAAGAGGCTGGAAATGAAGCAGAAACGCAGGACCAAAAGAAACTTCCAAGAACCAAAACACAAAATTTGAATACTTGCCAAACTTCTCTCAGTTAAATTAAATATCTTCAAGAATAAGGATATTCACCCTCTCTAGGTTAGCTTTACGTTATAGTAACAGGGAACAGAAACTAGATAAACACTTACATCTTTACTCTAGTAAAATATTACATTTTGCTCTGCATTCCTGACAAATAGTATTAACAACCTAGTTGATTTAGGTTGGGTGTTATTAAACCAGTGCCCCCTGATAGGCCTGTGTTAGCATCAGCCACTACATTCACTTCGATCTTGTATTTCCCTTCGGTTCACAGAAACTGAGGAAGATGAACAAATTACAGTGCAATACCAACAGTAACCACTTTTTGCTACTAGGGAAAATATTGCAAGTATTATTGATAAATGTTCACATTTCCAGATGTTAGCGCCACTTTTGGTTTTAAACAACGAATTGGAAGTTTTGGTTACGTTTCAGAAATGAGAATCATATCTCACCCATAATGGATGCTTGTAACCGGAGACCAATCAAAGTAAACATCACCAATCGCTAATTATGTATTTCCAGATGCTTTCTTATTTTGAAGGATGATGATAAGCTGCAATTTTTCCGACCCACATTTTTCAATGACCAAGCACCAATCAGGTTCAATATGTGTCATTATTGAAGAAAATTAACAGAGATGGAAGGATGGTGCAAAAGAAAATGGAACCGAGTTCTAGGTCGGAGTTAAAATTAGTGTTTCAATAACGAAGGAGTGAATGAGTAATGCGTATTCATATGAAGGACACCCTGAATCCTAAGCTACAGAAATTGCTTCAAGTCACGAACTTAGATTTCTAGATAATAATCACATTACATCAATCGGATTGTTTAACAATTTCATAAACACTCAACTTGCCAAGCATATGGTTGGCTAAAAAATACTGCCGATTGGATGAAAAACTCCAAAACTAACCGTGAGATAATCTTCCGGTCTGGGACTAGTGGGCACGATAGCCGAAGCAGCCCTGGAGTCGGCCTCGTCGGCGCTGGACTCAGCTGCCTTGACTTGGGCCTCGACTACCTGATCGGAACCATCACTAGAGTCCGAACAGAAAAATACTCTGCCTCCTAAATTTGTATTCCTAAAGCCTAACCGCCTCAGAGAACTCAATACACTAAGCAAAGGCGGAACAGACTCGATTGCGGGCCGGAGAGCCGGTATCGAACTCGGGGTAAAGTGATGAACATAACTTCGGACGCACGAGGAGGAAATGAGCTTCAACATTATCCAGAAAATGTGTGAGAATACAAAGAATGGTGCCTAGCTCAAGCCTTGAGTTGGCCAAAAACTGCCATTGATGTTCGCTGGATTGACAGAGGGGTTGCATACAATAGGTATATACTTGCTGAAGGCGTAAAGCCCACCATAAACCCTCAGGTATTGTGTTCGACGAAATTACCCCTGTTGCTCCAGCCAAAAGTCCCTTCTGTCCTCGGGCGTAGTTCTAACTTAAAACTGTTTTGGTAAGTCTGGACAAAATTCTTTTAATATATGTATCTTATAAATAGTAAAAACTAATTTTAATTTTAATAACTAATCCAAACAGATATTAATGTGTTTGGATAAAAAAAAAAAACACTTTTGACCTTACAAACCATGGTTTGGTGAAAGAGTAGCCAAACACGGAAAAACAAATAGGAAAATCGTTTTTTTATTTGAAACTATAATTTGGATTAAACTACCTAAATACTATCAGATTTTGCAGAACTATGGTTTTCACTGGAAGCCACCCAAAGCTTCTTTTTTTTTTCGCTTTTTGAAATTATTTTATAGAATTTATTTTCTAAAATCACTTTTTCTACCTAATTATTCTTCAAAAGTTAATTCAAATAGTAAGCTTTGAAACTCAAAAAATTATAATTAGGAAGGTTTGAAACCCAAGAATTCTACTTGGCAAAAAGAAAAATGAAACCGAAAAATCCTAATTACTCGTGCAGTTCTGTCTAATTTTATTCATGTCTTAATGAATTTCGTTCTAATTTATGATTTGTGTAGCCTATAAAAGCTAATTTCAATGGACAAACATAGTTGTCATTTTTTTTATAACAATTTAAAAGTACGGATACAATTATTTATGTAATTTTTATTTTTGTTAAATTTATATCGTTCTTACAATTCTATATGAAATCGCAACCGGGAAAGGTCAACCTTTCATAAAAGAGGGTAAACAGAAGATCCTCCTTACTAAATTTAATTCATGCGCAAAAGCTGCAAAATCACAATTACGTGTCTGAGGGAAATTCTTACTGTTATATTTTTACAATTTTACTGACCAAATAACCTGTGGTCAGAGGCAAATAATCACGAAAGGGTAGGCCCGACATTTCCATTTTAAGATCAATATGAGATCTACAATGTAGGAGGTTCTAGTCTCCTCGACTTCTGCAACACGTTAAGATTGGAATGACTTGCACCAGACGTGAAGTGACAAAAGGCAAAAAAGTAAAAAAGAAAAAGAATACTTCTTGATGAAAACGTGAATGGAGAATGGAGAAAAGAATGACAAAAGGAATGAACGCTAGAACTACGAACATTTGATGAAAACCAATTTTGGTCTCTGAAGAATTCTTAGGATTAGAGCGGCGGAACTCCGAAAAAAGAGGGTTCGGATCCTCCTCTTCGTTGTTGGCTTCATTCTGCTTAGCAAAATAGGTGCTTTAACATATATACATTCCCATTTCTTTAGTTTCTCAAAAGTACTCTATCCAATATCTGTTAATGGCATCTCACAATTGAATTACCCTTTTGCTGTCAATGTTGGATAATTTGCATTACATAAGCTTAATCAAAATTTCAAATGGCAGCCAGCACGTGACGAATTGCTCTGTTCTGAAATCATGGCTTTTACTGTAACCTGCCTTTCCTCTTGTTTTCTCGTGAGATTACTTCCCCGAAATGTTTACGAAAACTTTGCGGTATACATGTGTTTAATAAATCTTCAATCCAGTTATCTGTGAGCGTATTGATTGGGTCGAATCTGGCTTTCTGATAAAAACCAAAGCAGCTATTCTTAATAATGCCTGGACTGATTTATGATGCTGCACTGTGCAGCTTATATGCTTCTTTATATGATTCTATATTGCCCATCAAAGCATGGTTACGACGAGTATGAGAAAAACTGACTTGTATTCGGTGGTTTCAGCTGATAAGTGCAGAGAGCTAGTTGGTGAGGAAGGTTCATCTCGATGTGGAAAGTTTACTGTGTTTGATTGTTTTGATATGGGCGTTGGAAGTTTAGGGTGTTCTGTGAAGGAAGAAGCGAAGCTCTTTTCCTACAACATTAAGACAACTCGTGTGGAGAAAGCAAGGGATGAAGCCATTGAAACTGCCTTTTCCAAGCAGCTTCAAAGGGGATGTCACAAAAAGAGTCATCAAAACTTGCTGAGAAACAAGGCAAGAAGGCAGCAAATATGGCTTCCCGAGAAGCGAAGCGAGTGATAGGTCCCATAATGTCTTCAGGATGGGACTTCTTTGAAGCAATGTATTATGGGGCTACCATAGCAGAAGGGTTCCTGAGAAGCATAGGAACATTGGTTGTGCAGGCTTCTTTGTTGAGCAGAGTCTTGGGAGACTTGGTTATCTCGTGGGGTGTCAAATAGGAAGTTGGGTTGGAGGTAGAGTTGAACTAATGGTATATGATGTGGTTAATGCAGTTCATTTCTTGTCCTCCAGATTCTAACTCCAACGTATTGTTTGCCCCAGATTTTTAGTTTTGTCTGATGCTAGATGCACAAGTGTGGATAACACCCAAGTTTTGTATTACGAAATGTATACGTTTCCATTAATTATTTATTCGTAGGTTTCCTACTTAATGTTGCAAATGTTTCCTTAGAAAAGGGCCAGCAGAGAGTTGTATGTACTTCTATATATATTTGCTTATACGCACCACAGGGCTCTAAGATAAGCAGTCAAACGTTATTTTCAACAGATAAAAGTGAGTGTTACATATAGGAAAAATGGTGGAGATGTCTTGGTTCAACCTCAGGGGTTTGAGACCTGTGTAGAATGGGGTTAGACAGATAGAAAAGTAGAATACGTTTATGAACATCAAGAACCCTATCAATGTCAGGAAGATTTCACCTGTTTAGTGCTCCCACCATACTTGCAGGTAGCTACATATTAGAATTAGAATTTCACTAATGACCAAGAAGAAGAAGAAGAGTTATGGTTATGAGGAATGGTCAGAGAGCAGACAGGCTCAGTGGTGGCCAACCAACATGGAAGGCCATTGTTCAAGGGCTTTCATGATAGCTAGCTCTACATTGACAAGAGTATTATAATAATATTTGTTGTGCCTTTAATAACGTGACAGTGAGAAGCATTAAGGGAATAGTTGGAGGTGGTGCGACCGAAAGGGCAAGTACAGGATGAGGTCATATTGGCAACACACTGCATTTTCCCCGAAGTGGCCTCTACAGTCTCCACACTAAGACTATTTATTACTCATGGAAGCTTTCTGCGTCGAGTAGTCGCATTTTGATGGGGTGCCCCTGAAAGTGGCCAAATTGACTAATAAACAAATCCAAAAGTAGCTTTTGCTTTTTATCTGCTCTTAATATATACGAGTAATAATAAGTGATGCACACTCCTGCTAGTCCCTCTTTTCCAACCATATTTCTGTGTCTACGTCACCCCAATTACCTCCTTCACTGCACCTTCCTATCTCTCATTTCCCAATGAACCGCATCTTGATTAAACTTTTTAATTGTAACGTATTTACATCAAGTTCTTAATATATATATATATATATATATTATATATTATATCAAGTAGTTCTTTAACAAAGATGCTCATGTGTCGTGTTCTTTCATGCGGATTTATAATTAAAAGACAACATTTTCAAAAAAAAAAAAAAAGACACATAACCGCGTATGGTTTAAAAACTCGATTAATACTGCCTCTAGTTATAAACGTAAAACTTGGTTTCAAGGAACTGGCCTTGAGTATTTGCCTTTTTATTTATCTTTGATCCTTTTGATGACTAAGGCTTCTGTTGATTGTGTTGAAAACATAAACTCAGGCACTGTCGCAGTATGTATATGATATCAGAGTGTTGGGGTTTCATGAAATAGTATAGAATTTGAGGAAAAATCAATCCACTCAATACTGATCCTCATGCATACACATGAGTCTCTCGTATTTTGTCTAATTTTGATCAAATCAAATATAATAGGAGTGCATTATTCATTTAGCATTGAGAATCTAATAGGGTTTTTGAGTGAAGGAAGAGTAGTATGCATGATATATATATTGAACATGGATTTTGCTATTGCTGGGTGGGGAATAAGAGAAAACGAGGACCGTACACGGCGTCAAATGAATCGCTTTCAGGAAAATAAAAAAGGGGTTGATATGGTCTCATTTGCACCATTGAAGTTGAAGGAATCAAAGAAAGGATAACAAATAGTTTTTTATTAAAATAAAAAAAAATGGGCAACTTGTTCAATGTCAACACTATGAGCATCCGTCTATCATTTACCCATACACTGTACTTCCCACCTTTTCTAAAGACAAATTCTGCACCAGTGGCCTCTCTTAGATTTTCTCTCAAGGAAAAAAAAAAAGGTAATTATACGCTAAACATTTTAAAAGGATATCCGAGTTTTGGACAGAATAATTGAGGGTTAAGGCAAATACACCGAAAGATTCCATTTTAGATTTTCTTATTAGGAATTCTAAATTAAGACTTTAAAAACATAATCAACCTCTACAACAGTATTCAAAAGAAAGAAAGAAAGAAAGAAAGAAAAGGAAATTGTTATCAATTAACAGCAACCCTTTCACTAGTCATTATATTATTGTAAACTATTGTGAGACTTTTTTGATATAATTATTTTCTTGTTGTTGGGACCTTGGTGCCTTTGTCTTTAAGACTCTGTATGTTGTAAATCTATTGTTGATGATTATTTCATAATAATCTTGTGACATCCATTTTTTGTTTAAATCAACTTGATATACATATACACACACAAGATTAAATTGACAGCTTTTAATTATATATTATGTTATCCTATAACTATAGTGGGAGTTTGTTTTTGTTTTTGTTTTTGTTGTTGAGTGAAAGATGCGGCTAAAATGGAAATTTGTAGAGGTGATTGTAATTGATAATTAAGTGATAGATGCCATTAAAAGGGGAAAAATAAAGACAAAATTCCGTAGGGAGAGGGAAAACATACAGAATTGCTTGATGAGATCGAGCATAGGGAAGTATGTATGATATGAGGGTGGAGAGATGAATATAATGAAGGGAATCGAAGAATTCAAACACATTACAGTGTTCATCTGGTGGATCACAACAACCAAAACTTTGTCTCCCATCGCTATAGTGGACTGCCCCATCAACGACGTTCAAGCCACACGTACGCACCCATCGAATCCTGTTCACTACACTACTAGTCCCAATCTATATACAATATATATCTACAACCAGATGGATATAACATCAAATTACTACCTCTTTTAATTTATTTATTTATTTATTTATATCCACGATAACTGACAAAACATCTTCGATGAAGGGCGGAGGCACTAAGTTTCGTTTTCATGTAAAATTTGGCATTGTCTGTCTATCTATATAGTGCGAACTGAATCGATGCTGATATACTAGTAGCTTTAACTGCACTCAACAAATATATTCTGATGCTAACAAAACCTACAGTTAGCTTCTAATGGTGATCGGCCATGAGTAATCACAGACCACAGATAGCCATATATGTATTTTTTTTAAAACGAATTACAATATTCTAGTCAGTTCAATCACTGCGTAAATTAACGTACATTAGATAACTTGTTCCATTTTAAAAAAACGGGTGTTTTTGGTCTTTCGTCTTCTCAAATTTTTATAATAGCTAGCCCGAACCACATAGAATACATATACAATATATCAAAAAAATAAAAGCGGCCGATCTTTAGGAATGACAACAAATATGCACTATACATATCCTGGCCTGTGATCCTTGTTTGTGTCAGAAGGATCGTGTTTTGCTGCTGAAATAAATGAAAATTAGCAAAGTAAAATCTCACAGGCCTCACCACCTTGCTAAAACAGCAAGTCTATCTCATGTTGAAGCCACATCTAAGTATGCTATCTGGTACGGTGTGATGGAAGAAGGTTTTATTTTGTAAATATATATGTAGAAGGATATTTTACATTGCATATTAATTTGATATTGACTTTGAGATTCTCATTCACGCCAACCATTATTACCACACTTTTGACCCTGAAAAGTCCTTCCTGATGTGGACGTTCACTCTCCCACTTCCCTTCCCTACCTTTCTTTCCGCCTTATATTTTTCTTTCAGGCAAATACATATACATAATACATATATAAATATATATATATTCCTTCCCCTGCTGATATTTATGCTACAATTAAGTTTCTATACATGACATGGAATATTAGTTTTTAGGAACTCATCATGTTGCATGTTCAATCTGGAACTACAGCTCAGAAAACCCTAATTTCTATATACATATATTCCCCTACGACTAATATACATGACATGGAATATTTGTTATTAGGAACTGATCATGATGCATGCTCAATCTGGGACTACAATTAAGTTTCTATATATATATATATATATATTAAACAGTTTTCCCAAAACCTCTTAATTAACTTGAAGGAAAAAAAGAAAACCCAGTATCAGATACTACTCGATTAGTTTGTTTCTTGATAGTAGTTGTTATTAAAGACACCGCCAGAATAATTTTGAGAGGTGAACACTGGGGGCGAAATTAAAAGGCGGTGACATTTAGAATGCAATCCATGTTAAACGGAACAAAATGAAGCTGCACACGCCTTCGCCCAATAGCAAATAAGCCAATCATCGTAAAGCTTCAGGGACCCACATGGGCCCCATTTATGCTCATAAATACAGATCCCACCCTCCCCAAGGGTTCAGTCATCAGTGTCACCCCAACATTGGGTTCCCAAAGATCAATTTTTCTTTAGGGACAGCCAAAAAAACAAAGGAGGGGGCTACCTGGCTGCTCATCATAGTGTCGACATGGTGTGCCAGGAAGAGGAAGATTTGTTGATCGCTAAGATCTGTGATCTTTATGATAAGATCTCAGGCCTTGATAGTCTCAAACCCTGCCAAGATGTCGACACCCTCTTTACCCAACTCGTCCTCACATGCATACCACCCAGCCCTATTGATGTCACTACTCTCCCCAGTAGCCTTCAAGAGATTCGTTCCAAGCTCATTCGTCTCTGTGGCCAAGCCGAGGGCCACCTCGAAAGCCACTACTCCACCATCCTCGGCTCCTTCGACAACCCTCTCCACCACCTCCACATCTTCCCTTATTACTCCAACTACCTTAAACTTTCTCTCCTCGAATTCACCATCCTCACCCAGCACTCCACTCGCGTCCCTTCCAACATAGCCTTCATCGGCTCTGGTCCTCTTCCTTTCACTTCTATCGTCTTGGCCTCCAACCACCTCCCCACCACCACCTTCCATAACTATGACATCGACCCTCAGGCCAATTCCATGGCCCTTCGCTTGTTTTCCTCTGACAATGATCTGTCCAAACGCATGCATTTCCACACCAGCGACATCATGGACGTGACCAAGGACTTGGCGGAGTACGATGTTGTTCTTTTGGCGGCTCTTGTAGGGATGGACAAGGACGAGAAGAATCGGGTGATCGATCATCTGTCTAAGTACATGGCCCCAGGGGCACTTCTGATGCTGAGGAGTGCCCATGGGGCTCGTGCTTTTCTGTACCCTGTGGTTGAACCTGGAGATCTTCGAGGTTTTGAGGTTCTCTCTGTGTTTCATCCGACCGATGAGGTTATCAATTCTGTGGTCATCGCACAAAAGTATCCCCTGCCTCTACACTCGCATGATCAGCAAGGTCTTCCCAATATGATATTACCCAACAAGTGTTCTGAGATACAAGTTTTTAATCCCCTCGTCAACCACGGGAATATGATTGAGGAGCTGACCGTTGAGGAGCAGCTATCGTAAACTCTACATCTCTCGCGCTGCCTTCATTAATTTCTCTAGCTATATTTATATTATTGGAGTCTCTCTACATGGAATTGGATCATGTGGGGTAACTACTATATAGCCAGTAACTCAGTTTAATTTTCCTGCATATATATGATAGGTGATCATGATATCTGTATCATCCAGTGCTCTTGGATCATTTTCGTGATGCTGTTCCAAAATTTTCAAGAAATAAAAAAGGGGCTTATGTGTGTTTTCATGATCATCCGCACTCTTAGAGAATACTTTTTTTTTCGTTATTAATTTAATTTCCTTATCATGATCAATAACTGTTGTCATTGGTTCAAGCTGCTAGTCGATCACTTTGGGATTCCACTGTAACATGATGTAAGAACTGGTATTAAAAAAAAAAAAATCTTCTTGTTCTCATTATAATGGCTCATCAAATCAGGAATAAAATGCAAGTATAGGTGACACGCCTGTTGTGCAGTCATTGTAATTGTAATTTGAGAAAAGGAGTACAGAAACTTATGCAAAGTAGTTTATATTTTTAGGGTTATACGATGCAATGTTAAATTGCAGTGCAAATGCGTAATTGTTCGCTAAAATCAACATAAAAAGTAAACAAGTTTTGCAGAGATAGAATTGCAAAATAGATTAATATTCTTCGATTTTTAAACCATAAGCATATTTTACTATTTATTAAATTTGATGCAAACAGGAAGGGAGGGAGGGAGCCTAGATTTTTTGCTGGGTTTTATTGTCATATATGTATGTGGGCGTGCCTTTCAATCGGGGTTCAGTTATTATGGAAAACGATATATAGTACATATATAGTAGATTATATGAGCCTTGCTTCCAGTATTTATCTGGTTGCTGCAGAAACTGTATATTTTTCTTTTCTTCTGGATCCGGTCGACCATATGTTGCAATAACTTTTTGGACTAGCTAGCCAGCTGAATATATAATCACTATATATATCTGTGCTCAGTTCAAGGAGGGATTCTTGTGATTCTGTGCCCTAACCGCTAATCAATGAATGTACCGTATGGTCTTTTGATTAGTCAAATTAATGGTCTTACTATTGTGATGCCTCCCTGCAACTTAACTAATTTGTCATCAGGCAGCAAAATAATTGAAAACTTAGCTGGATCTTTATATGTAGGTGTTAAAACTTGATAAGATTGTTTTAGTAGTTATTGTTGACCCTTAATTGAATACGTAGAAGATTGGGTTTAATTCATAAAAATGCTGATGACATATGAATACTGTAAGGGTTGCCATTAATGAAATTATCTTGCGGTCCACTTGCAAGACCCTATCGCTTTGAGAAAATTCCTTCCAGTATAATCCAGCAAACAAGCAAGTCATCAGGAAACTGGTATTCATGCAAAAGCTGTAGTATATATGAGAAGCTTCATTACGCCTCCCTTCTTGATTTTGTCGAAGGTTGTGATTTTTTGTTGGAATGATTATGAGGGACTAAAAGAGTATGGATCAGAAATAAGAGGGGTGGTGAATTTAATTTCAGTTTCAGCAAAAGAACTACAGGCAAAAGGTCTCCTCCAGAATGAATTAATAATGTTCATTGTTTGTATATAATATATATCAGCAGAAACAGGTAGCATTGTTGCAAGCTTCCTTGCCCAATGCCTTCACCTGTCATTTAGGAAAAAGAATAGAGAACCTAAGTTAATTAAAAAGAAACAAGCCTTGTTTCAAAGGGCATAGGTGGAGGAAACTGTACTAAGTCATTGAAAGAAGCTCCGTATTAGAGACAAATTAATCATCCTTGGTTTGTTGTCTGAGCATTACTGACAGCTGCTAGAGATAGATCATGAAACTCTTTGTTTAGATCAATTTGGGACCATCGATATTTAAAATTCTATAAGAAGCTGAGGTTTTACACGAAATCTTACATAATTACGTGTATGTCACAGACTGGTGAGCTTGTAGGAATTATAAATCCAGTGAGATACGTAACCTTTTATTCTCAATGTTCATAATCGTTAGGGTACCGAGTAAGAAGTAGCCCAAGCCAGAGTTGACTTGTTATCTACTTTATAAAACTCGAGAACTAATAAATGACAGGACCCAAAAGTGAAAATAATAATGCCACTATATATAGCCGAGTGGTGGATTTAATTATATTTATTTGAATCTTCTTAATCATTTGATACGAGTAGTGCAGAAATTATCTAAGCGTTTAAATCGTTGTGATTAGGGCTTTTCATCCCATTTGGGAGCGTGTTTTACAGTTCAATGCCACCTAACCAACTCTGAGGGAAAAAAATAATAATAAAGAAAATTTGTTGTTATGAAGTTGAAATCACGAAGGGAGTATATACATAATAGAAGTATTGTTATAAATATTGTTTATGTGGATATCCATTGACTTATACTCTAGTCAGTATCTAATACTCTCTTATACTTTCTCCCCTATATTTATCCACCAAGATCTGTTCCAATAATTTCAACATTGGAGGCCAACAATTTTCAACATTGGAGGCCAACAATTTTCCACAATTTTCATCATGAAATTTGAC
>JBAGKO010000010.1:2113703-2124817 GCA_037177275.1 Acacia concinna
ACACAATAACTATTGATTACTTATGTTGAACATTATCAATTGTTTGAAAACTGCCTCACTGCCATATTTGTTTCAAAGAATTTTCCTCAACAAGATACAATTGTAGTTAAAACCCAATAAAGCCCCAAATCAAAAGGCAAGCGTCTAAATATTTATGGCCATATAATGAAGGGAAAAACTAAAAATAATAATGGTAACAATGGAGGGTTACCATTATTAAAACAAAATTAATGTGTTCCATAATCATAATATTAAAGCCTATAATGTCACACACATTACCATATTTATGTCACACGGTGCCCACCACCTATAATATAAGTTTTTATGCATATAAGGTTGCCAAAGTATACTTTGGAGACAAATAGAATTAAACAATAATAAAGTTGGAATTTACGTGATTTATGTAACCAATCCAAAATAATTACAGAATTGTAATAACAAGTCGGTTACACCATATTGACATATTTTAAAGAATTTTTAACCCATGGTATAAATAAAATATATTGAAAAAGATTTCGGTAATCCTATTATCCAAGCAAATAATCTTGGAGCCAAGGTTCTAGAATCGTCAAATTAAACACAAAGAACCATTATGTGCTAAAATATAAATTGAGAAATAACAACATCATAAACCCATACCAAAAACTATAACTACATTTCCACCAACGCATGAAACTCACAGATTATTTACCTTTTATATTATTGTTTGAATTCAGTATTTAATGTGTACCTTTTCTGGGCAAATGTCTATTCGGAGTAGGAAGAAAATATCACTTTGTAGAAGGATATCAAACGAAAAATAGCCACGACTAGTTGTTTTGACTTACCTCAGCATAATGGGAATTCACTTTTGTATATGATCCCTCTCCAAGAACTTCTACCGCTGCTATAGTTTTTATGTCGGGATTTTATCAATATGCAGTGCCTTTCAGCCAAAGGTGATTAGTGACATCACCATACTAAACATGAACATAATCCCAAATCGTGCTCAACTAGCAACCACTATTAAGCCACATGAATAATTTTCACAAATAATAGTTTGAATAAGATGGAGATGAGATTAGAACTTATATCATGTTCTTTATAATTAACTGAACAAATTCAAAAACACCTATGCTGCACTCCAAAAATAAGCGAGAAATATCCCCTAAGATTGTTGGCGTCAACCTCTTGCACCTTACAATAAAAATACAATAAACAAATAGTTCGAGTCGCGCCTAAAGGCACTGTCCTTAGGAGATATTCCGTAACCCCCTAGTGAATCAGGAAGCGGCACTCCCCAGGATAAAACGAACTCTTCCTACATGAAGTAGAGTGTCTGAACTACAGGAAGATAACTTGGAACTTAGAAGAAAAGGATAAGAGAGGAATTTGGGGTAGAGCTGATCTCAGAGCTCTATCACCTTCCTCCTCACATTGTCTAGGCAGAAATCTATATGGCAATTGAGCAGTAATAATGACTATTCATGATAGTTTAATGACAATTAAAATGAAAGTTACAAAATTATAATTAAATATAATAAAACCTTTTAATTGTCATTAAAACTATTAATTAAAATTCCAACGGTCAGTTCAAGGACGCCTCTCATCAGCCTTTTACTAACTCAAACTCATATCCGATGGTATACTAGAGTATTCCCAATCTTGAGTTATATGAGACTTCTTCCTTTGACACACTTACACACAATAACTACAAAAATACCACAATCCCACAAAATTGCATTATCATTCTCATATAGATTTTAGAGTTATTGCATATTTCATTTAGTTAGTTTAATTGCATTTAGGTAATAGTGTTTTGCATTCTATTAAGGTTCATAAATTTGTATCTTTTCTCATCTAAACTCAACTTTAAAGAAACCCACATATTTCTCTTTGGGAGAATGACCTAGCTTGACCCTAAACTACATATTTATTTAGGACCTAGTTAATTGACTGCTTTAGCCATAGAAGTAGGGACACATAATTCTTCTTCTTCTTTTTTCTTTGCAAGTCTGGAATTCAGTCTTCACTAAAGGTTCATGATCATCATTAGGAAACAGATTGTTGTGATATGTATCATAAAGCATGTGAGAACATGCTAAAGGGATTCATGATGATAGGTTACAGGAAAAGAGCCTGGAGGCTTCATAAGATAGGTTTCACGGGCTTGGGTGCAATATGATGGATAAAGGTAAGAGGCAGTGGGCTGTGAATGTTAGGAGGTATGAGAAGAGCTTCCTAGAATAGAGAGACTCAGTTGTGAACACCGGTCATAAGGGTCCTATGAGTCTTGAAAAAGAGGGCTTATGTAGTCCAGTTTATGAGAAGGTTCTATGATATCTGAACATTGAAAGGGATTTTGGATTTGATAGATATTATGAGAAAAGGAAGGCGGTGGTGAAGTATATATATCATTATAACAATAACCTTCAGAAGGAATTAGTCCAAGTAATTTGCATTTCTGTTTGGTTTGATTGTTGACTAATTCTAGATAGTCTCTTATCTCTTGAAGTTTTGTTGGATCTTGTCAAATAAAATCAAGCAAGAGGGCCAAGATTCTACAAGGCTTTTGAAGTAGGTGTCTCCATCATAGCTGAGGAAATAAGACCTGCCAAGAAAGAAAATAATAGAAAATCTTTTGTTCCTTTTTCCAGTGTTTGGAAGACCATATCCATCCATAATATTAGGTAGGGCTTCTCTCCAATATGGCAGATGAGCAAAGAGCTAGAAAAGTTGGTGAAGATGGGAATCTTCATTCTTTTTATCATAGAGGTAATCGTATACAAGTAAAGGAGCAAGGGTTATGACACTAGTATGAAGAATAGTCAATGGCCAGGCATACCAAAGTAACTCTTCAGGATGGGCCCTTAGAGAAAAAGTAAAGTGGTGTATGGAGTTTTGAGGCTGAAATGTTGGGGCTTTAGAAGATGAGAGGTCTTAGTGAAAAGGAGATGGAGCCAATGGAACATATTGTCCTTGACATAAGTTATGAATTCTTCTTGAGAATGCAAAGGTGAATTGTTCCCCTAGCCCCGGGGGGAAGGTAGTCCTTCTGGTATAAGACATATTAGGGGGAAGTTATTGTAAAAATGTACAAGTGTTTTGAAGAAAGGATTTTTGGCAGAGGAAGGGTTTCTGAGGTCTGGATAGAAAATCTATAATGGTATTATGGTGACCTTTCAAAATGGCGTACTGTGAATTTATAATAGGAGAACCAATCCTTCTATCTTAGTAGCTGAGCATCCAGTAAAATCTTTTTCTTTGGGTCAAGTATCTTTAGAAAAGACATGTTGTCCATTTTCACAATAAAGTGGTAAGGGCTCATATAAAAGCTGAATTTCTTAATTCCTCACTTAACAGTAAGGATTTCTTTATAGGTTTCATGGTAATGCCTTTTCGGTTCTTTCAACTGTCTGCTGGCATGTCCACAATAATGTCTTTGTCCATTTATTTCTTCAAGTAGAATAGCTTCCCAAAAGTCATCACTAACATTAGTTTGGAGAATTCTTTCGTTTTAATCTGGAATTTTTAAAGGTAGAAGATTTTTGTGATTCTTTTGAGAAACTTAACAACATTTTCCTGGTGTAGTCCCCATAGAGGAGGAGCCTTTTTAAGCATTTTGGACAGGTGGCTAGTATGATGGGACACATGAGGGATAAAATTTCAAAAATAATTACAATTCCAATAACTGTTGGATTTGTTTGGGAGAAAGGTTTGCATCAGGAAAATTTAACAATTCGTGTACGATGTGAGGCCCTAGACTGTATTAGCCATTTTTTAAATGCATCCCCAAAAAATCAATTTAAGTAACTCCAATTTCACTTTTCTTGGAGGAGAGCGTGATTCCATACATATTTACAAGTTTATAGAACTAGGCTAAGAGGGCTTCATGAGATTCTTTTGCGTTAGAGAAGAGAAGAATATAGTCAATATAGATAAGGGCACTATGAAGAATAGGCTCAAAGATTTTTTGTCATGGCATTTTGAAATAGTAATGTGGCAACTTTACTTTATTGGTATTAGGCATTGGGTATGCAAAAGGCAGTTTTGGGCTGATTTCTGGATGGATACCTAGTTGCCAAAATCCTGCTTTGAAGTCAAATTTAGAAAAGACTTGGGCTTTTCTAAGATAAGAAAATAAGGCACTGGGCTTTGGCAAGGGGAACTTATCACCTTGTAGGAAATGGTTCAACGGCTTATAATCAATGATTAATCTCTTTTTCCCTCTTTTGATCTTTGATCTTTTTTCAACATAAAAAGCTTGGCAAGCCCAATAGATTTTGTGGGCTCAATAAGACCTTGTTTAAGGAGAGTAGCACATTCATCTCAAGCAAGTTTAAGATCATTAGGATTCATACCAGGGTGGGATGCTTTAGTAGGATTGATACCTTCATTCTTCTTGAAGGGAGGGAAATCGAATGAAAAATTCCTAATTTTTCCATTGTGGAAAAGAGTTCTTGAATTGGTCATGGCTATCAAAACAATGTCTAAATAATTCTTCTTTAAGGTCTAAATATTGAGGAGGAGCTTGTTGAAGCTAAAAAAGACTAGGTATATCAGTAAAAGGATTGAAATTTCCTTTCCATCTTATACCTTTAGGAAGAATAGCCAAATTCTTAGTGTAATAAAAAACATAGAATCCTAATAAGATATCTTTGCCCAGAAGATCAATTCCTAACACTTCAATTTTTAAAGTGCATCCTGGGAATAATTTGATTCCAATCTTTCTTTTGGAAATAAGTTCAATCTTGAAGTATTTTGCATCAGCAGTTAAGGGTGGAAACAAGCTAGGCCAGGCTTCACCCTTAAGAAGCCCTGGCTGTATCACAACAAGTTGTCTTGAGCTTGTTAACAAGCCTGATTTTTTTTTAAAAAAAATTATATTATAAATATAGGATAAAAGAACAGGCTAGCAAAAAAAAATTCCACACCCACCATTAAGAACCTAAGTATTAGAAAAATTAATAAATCAACAAAGAAGATAATATACTTCTATATTCATTATTAATATCTAATTTTTTTAAAAAAAACTATCGAACTCTAGGAAATCAAAACAGTGGAGATATAATATTTGTTAACAATTAATGTAATACTTCACTAATTTGTGGATGCATTGGAAGTTAATATTAACAAGAAAGACTAAAATTTTGCAGAAGAAAATATAATGCCACACATTCTGCAGATTTTTTTCCCCAAGAATGAAAAGGTAGGAAAGCAACATCAAGACACCAGATCTACTTTTAGCTAGTTATCCATCGCCTCCTTATCCTTCTGTATAGCTAGCATAAGAGAATCAAAAGCATCTTCCAATGATGCCATATTTCACCAAAAGAAGAATAAGAGAGGTTCAAAACAACATCGAGTTTGGGATTAGTGCTAGCTTGAGAAGTTTTGAGATAGAATCAAAGAGACTACCTATAGATGACAAAAGAAGACTCAAATCGAGAGCCACCGAAAATGTTTGAGAAGGGTGTGATAATAAAATAGATTTGAGGTATGAAGAATCGATAGTGTTTTGTGCCTTGCATTAAGGGAAAGAGAAGAGGAGAATGGTGATGGAAGTACTAGAAAGGAGGAACATCGGCGAGCTTCAAGGACATGAGTGAAGAGCAGGACAATGATAGCCGACAATGGTACGGAGACTGAGTGGTGATAGTGATGACTAGAGTAAGGGAGAGATAAAAACCCTAGGCCAACTTTAACTAATAAGCCTCCATTTTTTTAAGAAACCAAATAAGCCAACATCCAAAAAGAAATCAAGCCTTGTATTCAAGCCTAAAAAATGTTCAACTTAAAAAAAAAAGATAACACTTAACAGGCCTCATAGTTAGCCTGGGCCTGGCCTATTCAGGAAAACATGCTTTTTAAAAGGCCTGAGCCTAAGCCTGGAAACAGGCTAGGCCTGGGCCCTTAACAGGCTGTCTAGCCTGTTTCCACCCCTATTAGCAGTGAGAAAATACTGGTAATGAGAATCCCATTCTTCAGGAAGAAGAATATGAGGTTTATCACAGTCTTATAAGATATTGTATTAAAGAAGACAATGGCAAACACATGTTTGGAGTATTTGTCAGCCAAAACTTGAACTTTTATATTTGCAAGTGGAATGTTAAGGTTATGGTTGGGATTAGATTTGCGGGAGCCAAGAGAACTTATGTAAGGTTGTAAAGGTGAGGGAAGTTATTTTGTTTGAGTGTAGGTACTAAGCTGATGAGGTTGATAGATTTATAAGGGTTGAGTTCTTTGTCAAATTCAGCTTCATATTTAGATTAAAAAAAGTCTGAAATGTTTTCTTCAAAAAGAGGAATAACATATTGAGTTTCCTCATCTTTAAATGGTTGTTCTTCAACTAAGTCTTCAATGTCGGCTTCCTTATCTGTAATCATTAAGAAATTATGGAGTTGTTTAATCATTTTGATGTCTTTTTTGGTTTTGTTAGGACAATTTTTTGCAAAATGTCATTTATTCTAGCTTTAAAAAACTTAGTCTTTTTTGTTGACTTTCTTTTAGAAGAAAATATCTTGTTTGGGAATTTGTCATAGTGGAGATAATGATATTTCCTTTTGGTAGTACAAGAGCAAGCCTTATGATCTTTGCGCTTGAGCTTCAAATAAGGCTATTTGTAGGCATACTTTAATTTGGATGTGCCTTTTAGAATATCTTTGAAGTACATATGTTGTTCACAAAGTTTATCAACTGCAATAAGTGCTAATTGATAGATCTCCCCAATAATAATTTAGGCAAGATCCTTTTGGTGGCATTAAGACTTCATTATAGCTCCAGTTGGATCTCATCAAGAAGAGATGAAATAAATGTATGTTAGAGATTGATATCATTTACTCCATTCAACATATGATATTTAGGAAGTATTTTCTGATAATAGGCCTGACGATTTCTTTTGTCAAGAGAACAACACTTCATTTGAAACAATTCTTGTTTATCTCTCTTTTCAATAATGTTGAAGTATCTAATGAACTCTTGATGAATTGTGCCTAAGAGAATTATAGCATCTGGAACCTTGGTTGCTTGGAATTTTTCATAATCACTGAGATGTTGAAACCAATCTCTGAGGGTTCACGCAAATCTAGAGACAAAGTCATGGAGAATTTATGGAAGAGTAACCTAAGGTTGAGTTAGCTGTAGATCAATCCATTCTCCAAATTCATGAAGTTTATTCATCAATTGATGTTATGGAGTATCATTAAAGGTAAACTAAGGGCCAATAGTTGGTTTGTAATTGAAATCAGATTGAAGAGATTCAGGTGGGTGTTCTACACTAGGTTCCTTAAAATCATCATCTTGTTAATTAGGTTGAACCATTGCAATTTTGAAGATATCAGGAAAATGTTCATCAAAATCACTTTCAATAGTGAATGATGAGGAGTCATCTGATTGTGAAATAGGTCAGTCTCGAAGATGTTCAAAAGAATTATGAAGGATTTCCATGGTAAAATCTTGGAGCTGAGTGGTTTTAGGATAAGATAACTGGTGAATAGGTTGAGTTTCAATTTGCTTTTGTTTGTCTGGAAGGATGGGCTTTTGAAAACTAGGCTAAGAGGAAACATGGTCTTTAAAGACAATTCCTGTGGAGAGAGGTGTTTTGATACATGATGAGTCTCCTTCTTCATGGATAGAATATGGAGACCAGTGGGAAGTAAGTCTTTGGGGGTATTTTGGGAGAGGTTTGTGAAGTATTCCTGGGGAGGAGGAAAATGTTGAAGTTGCCTAAGTTGTTTAAACAAAGAATAATTCATTTTAAAAACTTGGCTATAGTTAGTTGTATCAGGGTAGATTGTAGGTAAGGAAGGAAAAAGTAAGGGAGGAACAATGGGGTATGAGGGATAAGACTCATATATGACTTGAGAGTGTCTCTTAGTTGCATCTAGTTTCATTCTTTACAAATATGCTTGGATTGCTGATAATTCTAACTCCTTTTGTCTGAATTCTGGTCCAACATATCCCATAGCGATAAATCTTCTAAATTTTGCATCTTGCGTTTGAGCCTGTTTTGTTTGTTTGATAGGCATAAAGTTCTTAAACCTTTTCAGACATTTGGCTTATTTGAGAGGATGGTCCATTATTTTTTATTACTAGAGAATCGAGTTTAGAATCAATCTTGGTTAATGTTGTATTTTAATAGATAGCATTTTGGGCATGCCAGTTTAGTATTTCATTTGATGTAGAGGCAGGCAGAAAATGACATTGAGAATCTACTACACTTGGTTCTACATAAGGTCAAGTGGAGACCTTACTAGTTTCATCAATACATTTTTTTGGTGAAGGAAACTGTTTACCATAAGGATTTCTGATCACCCTAACACAAGGGACTGGTTGTGGAGTAATAGGGGCTAAAGATTCTGAGAGTCTTTTAGTAAGAGAGATATGTCCCATTTCTATCATTAATTCAATAAGAGACATCTTTAAATAATTTTTAGGAGGAGGAGGAGGCTACCAACCTCATTTCTGGACAACTTGTTTGGGGCCATGATCATAGTCATCATGATGATGATAATGATTCTTATATGAGCAAGAGGCTCCATGAAATGATTTCTTTTTGGGTTAAGTAGCAAATTTGTCCTAGAAGTATAGGCCCAGGAGCAATGTTGTCTAGGAAGTTTTTTTGGTCTCAATCTTGTCCTGGAAGTTTTAAAACAGAGCAATCTTACCCTTCCGTTAACCTAAAGTTAAGTTTGACCGTTAAGTTTGACTTTGGCCGTTGACTTTGACCTTTTTCATTTTTAAGGCTTATGCGGATGATGACTTAGCTAAGATTTTAATCCAGGTGGCAGTGGATAAAAATAAAAAATAAAAAATAAAAACAATCTACATCTACCCACTAATATTCATTTATTATCTATAAATCACTCTGATGTATGGTTATCAGAATCCCATGAATCTCGATTCGTATCTTACGATTCAATTCAAAATTAGGTGGGAACGATACGAATATGTCGATGTATCTTACTTATGCATGTATCTTGCGATTCTACAAGCGATTCATGCTAGAATCACATGATACAAGCGATTCATGCTATTCTAGATGAACTCGGTCGCATACATATAGAATCGAATCTAGTTCGACCCAACTTTAGAAAACCCTTTTTTCATTTTCTTTTTCTAATTTTGTCCAAATTTATTCAGAAATTATATAATTATACTTGATTCCTTCTCACATATCCTTATCAAAACCATATTACTTTCCCTAAAGTGTTATTTGCCTTTAAAATGCTAATATGTATGAACCTTTGATGTTTTCTTATGTGAAAATTATATTAACATCATGTTTAAAATTAATTATGAATCTTACGATACACAATACGTTTCAATTTATGATTCTAAAAATAGGTTTTTCGATTCACAATTTGTATCTCGATTTGATAACCTTGATCAATAGACATAAGATCAAGTCAAGCTGTAACAGGCATAGAGATGCCTGCATGACTCCCAATTTATCTCATATTGACTGAATGAGACAATGTTTAAAGATAATGATAGCAAAGGAGTAAACCCAGATGGCCTAGAGGGTAAGTTACACATCTTGACTAGCATATTGATATTAATATTAACCATTTTGAATAGGATAATGAATTTGATTACATCTTATCAATTTCCCTTGTATTTTTCTCCAACGCATTTCATGCTTCAATTTTTGAATATAGAAAAGATCTGGATTCTTTTGGACTCTAAAAGGCAATAAAAAACCAAATAACTCGTTCACAGAGAAAAAGATTCCCTACGTTTCAGTAGAATCATTCAATTATATGAAGCTAATTTTATAGTGTAAGTTGGTTCCAAAAACATTCGAGCCTCAATCTTACCAAAGATCCGTCAATTAGATGCAGGAATTCCAAATATTTTCCCATCCGGATTGTGATATGTGATAGAAGGATTGTTTTTTTAACCAAACATAGAAAGAGATAGTAAATCATACTCGACTAAAGGAATTCACATTTTTACAAGCTAAGTGATCAACTATATTTCGTATCTACTGGATAGATAATCATAGACAGTAGCAAAATTTATTTGGCAAAAGAAACACAGATGACAGATGCAGTTTATTACAAGATCACTTGTAGCCTTAAATAATTTATCAACAAGACAAATCAAAACCTTCACCCTTGTCCATACCTTGTTCATCTGACTGGCCAGCAGGTTCATTCTTCCCTCTACAACAATTCCAAGCACCGAATCAATTGCTAACCTTCACTATATACATCCAAAGTGTAACCCCTCTAGAGCCACTAAATCTTCCAACAACATTTGTTCGTTGAATTTAGCACATACCTTGATGAATGAGAGCAAAACCTCAAACCCTACGGTGAATCTTCTGAATGCTAGGAGTGTAAAGCAGATGAAAATCATGAAAGGAATGGTTGTTCATATCAAACAGAGGAAAATTACGAAACCCTTGATAGTATAGTTTAATTGGATAGATAAAGAACATTATTGGAAGAGCCTTGTGATTCCATGCGTCACAAAATTGTAAAACAAAGTTAATGAGTCAAGTCTATGTTTGGTACGAAACATTGATATGAGGGATATTGATTAAGATTGAAACTGGGAATGGGAGAAGGTTGAGACTGGGATTTAGATTTTTTAATTATGTTTGGTATTGATTAATATTGAGAGGGATTACTTAAAATAATTTTATTTCACAATTATGCATAAATTGTAGAAAGACTATAATACCCTTAATGATAAATAAAAAATTAAAAAAAGAAAATTCATTTTGGCTTCTCCAACTGAAACGTGTCCACCACTACTGATATACTCCCTATTGTTTCTTCCTCCATGTGACACCTTACATATGGACCATCTTTAAGTCACTTAACATCCTTTAGAGTTTTGCTAAATGCGGAATACGTAAAAATTGAAAATTTTTGTTTCTGATGGTACTATTCATTTCCAAATGTAACTATGGTTATACGTTGGTAATTTGCAACTAAACGTAGAAATATCGTATTATCATATTTCTAAGTTCTACTAAAAATTCATTTAAGGTTTTTTCAAGGAAAATGGTTCTATACTTCTATCACTTTTGATAAAACAGTTTCTTCCTGTTTTATTCTTAACATCATAAACTTATGTACGAAAACCCAAATTCATACGTATTATCTATCAGAATATAACATAAC
>JBAGKO010000010.1:2124917-2137828 GCA_037177275.1 Acacia concinna
AAAGAGAAAAAGTTTCGCAAAGTTGCGGGTCAAAATAAAAACAGGTCTGAGGTCCCTGAAAGTTCACATAATGATCCTGCATAAAGTATATGGCATCCTAAACAATATAGAGTGATCAGAATAATTTTTGGAGGTTCGAGGAAAATTTATGGGATCTGCGAATATTTTGGCCGAACCTAGTTTGCAGCCATAGCAGAAATTTTGGGACCTCAATGTTCTGGAAAGGGACTTGGAAAAATTAGTATTTTATTTTGGAAGAATTATAAAGTTAGTTAGAGGCCAAGAAAAAGTCCAAAAATATCAGCTGAAATTGTTGAAATAAGTTAATTGCCAAAAAAAGGACTTTTTGAGGAACTTATTCTGGGAGTTCTAGACATCCAAAAATTATGAAATTGTAACAATAGCCTCCTGATATTTTTAGGGATTTACTGTTAATTTTTAAGAATTTTTGGATGACTACAAAATTTCTAGAATTTCCCAGTTTTTCAGACCAGACCAAATGGGATTATCAGTATAATTTGAGACTGATAGACCTCCTGGGCCCCACAAAAATGTGGCTGCACTTGTCTTAACCAAGAAGGCAGCTAGAAAGTTGTGGAAAGGTATGGAATTGTGTGGAAGGGGACAAGTGTCAAAAATGTCAAAGCATTTCAGGAAAATTACACTTAAAGGCCCAATAAATATTTATACTTTGACCCCTCTCCCTTACCTATAAATAGAGCTCACCTTTTCTTCATTTTCCTTCATTGAAAACGTGCTCCCTCCCTCTCATAAGCTGCTCTCCCACCCTCTCTTAAATAAGCCTCTTCTGGTGGAAATTACAGCGGTCCTAACCCGGTCTTCGGTCCAAGTAAGTTCCGAATCCCTCCCTCTTATGAATTCTTTTATTTTCCAGCAGTTATTTATAGTAGTTAAGAGGAGGTTCTATCTAATTGGGCAGGCATAGATAATGAACCTAAGGGGAGGTTCTGTCCAACTATCTAGGCCAAAACAAGTCTTCCTAAGGGGAAGTGCTGCCTAATTGTTCCAGACCAGGATAGCCTTTCCTAAAGGAGGTGCTTTCTATGGCAAGTATTCCTTGAGAGACTACCCACAAATGCACTAGAGTGAAGAGAGGGATTTCCCCAAAAATAATGAATGTGCTTTTGAGTGTCAGAAAGAGGAAACAATCTTACATATATTAAGGGATTGTGAGATAGCAAGAGAAGTGTGGGAGAGGTTTGTTTCTCTAAACCTAAGATATTTTTTCTTCAGATCTTCTTTGCAAGTCTAGCTTAAGGAGAACATGACTAGATGGTTTGGAAAAACAAGGGTTCGTGAATGGAACTGGGGCCAAGTTTTTAGTCTTGTTTGTTGGAACTTACGGAGAAATAGGTGTTGATGTGCTATTAAAGGATCTTGAGTACAACAAAATGAGATTGTTCCTTCCTATATGTACCAGCTTATGGAGACTTTGGCTCAAGGACGTTTTCACCATTGGATCCTTGTTTTCATGGATTTGTTGATTCCAGATGGGTGGTGGCACCTGAAAGATATGTTATGTTGGATGTTGATGGGTTTCAGTGTTTTGTTGTTTGTGGAGTATTGATCCAGAATTCTTATGGAGGCTGGGTGGTGGGTTTCGAGAAGAAGCTAGGTTATTTACCACTAACCTCACTAGAGGTTTTGGCTTTACTTACAGGTATTACAACGTGCAAGTAACATAGTTTTCACTGAGTTATCATATATGCAGATTTTAAGGAAGCATATATCAGTTGATCATGTTTGATTGCAAGGCTTGTCACCCGTTGAAACCAAAGATATCAGCAACTAGAGATATGATCTTCTCAGGTTGGGAAGTGGAGCGTAGCTCAAATACGCTCCACGTAGCTTGTTGCAATGTGAAGATTTATTGCTAAGGATGCTCTTGCTAGTGGTCTGCATATGAGAATTGGATGTCATATGGCCATGTCTAGGGCTGTCTAATGTAATCTTTAAAAGTTGTGCTTGCCTTATCATTTCCAAGAAATAGAAAAACAATTAACTAAGTTTAGTAACATTTCACTTCCATAATTCTCCACCATTCATTTTTCCTTTAATTCCTTGCCAAGTTAAAAATAATCTTTCCTCCCATCTTTTATCCAAATCACACCTTTCTCCCTCCAAATGGGATCAATACTGACTCTTAAATCTTCTTAATCTTAGCTAAGAATTTGGGAATTTTCTTAGCTTTATGGGAAATAAATCCTATAATTAATTCTTTCAACAATTATGTAACTAATAAAATTAGCATAACACTTCATAACATTCCTTCCTTTCACATAATAATTTCTCTCATTTCTTTTACCTGATCATTTGAGGCCTCAAGCTATTAATTATAGTAGAATCCGGTTAATTATCCTTTAATTAGCCAAAATTAAAATAATTCTTTAAAATACCTTTTAGAGGTAATTTTCTCATTTATACATCAATTAAGCTTCAACTATAACTTGGGGAATTATTTTCTACCCTTCCTGGTCTTTGGGGATTTATCCTGAATTCTGGGCATAATTTACAAAATTACCCTTATGTGCCAGTAATTATAAGAAACTATGCTTTTACCACAAACAAGAATAGTGGCTATACCATGCTAACTTTATACGTCTACTATTTTGTTTGTGTTATGAATATTGTTTATGTGGATGTCCATTAACTTATACTCTAGTCAACATCTAATACTCTCTTATACTTTCTCCCCCCATGTTTACCCACCAATATTTGTTCCAACAATTTTCAACACTGGAGGCCAATAATTTTCTACAATCTTCATCATGAAATTTGACAAAATTGATTGACCTTAATAACCACTTTTTCCTATAAATAGAGGTATGGAAAACATTGTAAGAATTCATACGTAAATGAGAAATATTTCACTTATTTCTCTTTTTCATTTTCTTGCTTCTTGGATATAGTTTCATTTACTTTTATAACAAGTGTGTGTGTGTGTTTTGGAAAGCGAGAAAGGGATGATGATACTTTAGACCAATATGATTATAAAGCACTATTTCTGGCTAACAGAATTGAAGTCACAGGATATATTTCAACGTAGAATGTCTTAATATTTTAAATTTATAGAAATATGAGGAGAAGTAATAATAATAACTCTACGAAACTAGTTGGCAGAAGTTAAAAAGAAAAACTATACGAAACTTAATCAAATGGATAAAAAAATGATTGAATTTGAAAAGTAGCACTGAATAGAATAAGAGTCACGCTCTGTTTTTTTAATTAAAATTAAGGTGAGTTCAGTTACGGGCTAACTAAGATCAAGACATCCGTTTGGACTTAAAGAATACTTACCTATACTTGCATATAATAGTTTTGTAAAAGAGTTTATTTATAGGCAGAAGGTTGCAAATTCAAACCCTACTTATGTGAGGATATTCTTGTAAACCATATAAGGGTGTGCTTGATTGGCCCTTTGAAGGGCCCATTGAAATATTGAGAATGTTGGAACGATTGAATTATGTTTGGTTGTATGATTGTGTTCATTAGACTTACGATGGAAAAACAACTTTTGGGAGCTTTTCATCACTCATTGGGGTTGGTGAGAAGAAAAAAAAAATCATTTAACTTACTCCATTTAGTTTTAATTATAAAACTCAGTTAATTTATGGACTATAAATTACTTTTTTTCATAAGTAAGAATAAATTGTTTGTTTCAATGATTGTTTTTGTTTTACTTTTTTGAAATTTAATTTTTTATTTTTATGTTATAACTTATTCCCTCATATCCTAATTATAAGACCCAATTGACTTTTTAAGAGAATATTAATAAAGTTAATTATATTACTTTAAAATATTAAAATGTATCATTTTTCTTCAAACTATTTTATTTAACTCATGAACTAATATATAATATAATTAAACACAATATATGATATAATTAAAATCATATTTTGCTTCCTTAAGTTCTCTAAAAAAAATTGATAAAAAAAACTTCTCTAAAAAAATTCAACTCAATCATATAATTAAGATTGAATGTAATATGAATATCATAATATATTTACATATAATATATAATCTTTCTGTTCACCAAAAATATATATAATCATTCCGATCCTAATTATAAAATTCAGTTGACTTTGTTGGAGAATTATAAGAAATCATATAATCATGTTATTAACTATATTTTTTCAGTTTTTTTTTTACTTTAATTTTTAAATATAACAATATATATATATATATGTAGAATATATAATAAGATTCATATCATTTTCACTCATTTCCTTTCAAAAGTTATTTTTGAACATATTAATCAAATAATTTTTATTTTTATATAAATAATTTATAAATAAATTATGCCATCGTTATTCCAAACAAAAATCATATTCCATAATCTAACTTTTATAAAAATACAATTATAAATAAGTCACATTTGTTACTATTATTCTAAATACACCATTCATCCCTACAAATTTTCATGGCAGGTTAAAGAGAATCCACAAAGAATGTTTTATTTTTTAGCCCGAGAATCCACATAGATTTTGTATCTGGCATTCAGACTATCAATTATTCGATACCTGTGCAGCTTTAAACAGAAATTGATCGAGGAAGGCCCAGCCATAATCGTTTCCCAAATTGCCTGGCCCAAAATATGGAAAAACCCATTTAGCTTTGTTTTTCCCTTCCCCAAACACTTTATAAATTCAGACCATCTTAGCCTACTGAGATTAGAGTCTCTATTAAGACAGGTGTCCACATTTAATGTCTCATAATACTTTGAATAAGATTGTTTCTAATAGAAGGGTATCGATGTAAGAAAATTAATAATTTCATTTCTGCAATGGAGTTGGAGTGTAGTAGTAAAATATGGAGAATGCCTTTTTTTTAAAAAAAAAAAACAAAATCATTTGCCATGCATGAAAACGTGCTGAATTGGTAAAATGTCAATAACATAAATAATATAGTAAAAAAAAAAATTTAAAAAAAAAGGCATGTTGAATTTGAAACGTGAAGGCGAAAAGAAATATAAGCCGTGTAAATAAATGCGAGGCCAACCCAAATGACTTTAAGCTTCTAACCTAGAGTTAGTTACTGTTAGAGAATTATGTTCTGGATTCACTGTTTATTGGAAGCCTGGTTATGTCGGAGCGAATAGGTGGGAAAGAAGGCAGAACAAGGACACTAAAAACAGTGGGTGTTTTTTCTTTTGCCCCGAAAAAAATAGTAAATGAATAAAATATACTTAAAATAAAAGGGAAATAGTCTTTCATAATTAAAAAAAGGACTATTGAATCCAAAAAATATAGGAGTAATACATAACGAAGAAATAGAAAAATCCGTCAATACTACATGGTGTACATTCAAGATTTATATAATTATTTCATTATCAGAATGCTTATGTATACGAGTTCATAATATCTCCACTTAATTTTTTCACCACTTGATTAAGTATTAATGGTTAAGGTTTATTTTATAAAAATTATATAATCATTTAATATTTAACATTACAATAATATTTTTATTCTAATATAATATTTCAACTATTAAAAGTCAATTCAATAGTAGTTAATTTAATTTATTATTTTTCTTCCTCTCCACAGCAAACATACTTCATATAAATTGGCGTAAAATGTAATTTAGACGCATGGATTAAAATTTTTTTAAAAAACATCACGCGAACAATTCGTTCAACCACTGATACCATCTACTTTGATTAATTTGAGACAGGCTCAGGCTCAATCAGTTCTCAAGTCCGTCTATACCCTCTCATGCCCATGCGTCTAAACTACACTGGTTCAAGTTCAACTAATCCAACCGAAACAAACCTGGCTCAACCATCATTTATTGGGTTACGACGACTTGAACCATTTTCTTTTCTTTTTCCCCTTTTAAGTAAATGATCCCAAGAACTGGCATGCGGTAGCCACAATTTGTAACTCAGAATTCTTAGAAGCTTCAAACAGTTGAACATGTGGGGAGCCACGAACATCTCACGTTAAGTGGTCGTAAGGTAGGGACGTCGGCTTCACATTACACCTACGATACGATATTTCGTATTTCTATGAGCTTTTTGTCCCCACTTGATTGCACGAAGCAAGAAGTATACCAATTACGAATTAAGACAAGACCCAACCTGTAATTATATATCCACACAACAAGCTCTACTATATTACTGCCATTCAAAGTACTTCTTCTAAAGCCACACACACACACACACATATAAACTTAATAGACAACAACGCAGCATGTAAATAACTGTTTAGCCATTTTTTTATGATTATTATTAGGCGCGTCGCTGCCGGTGGAATCACAGGAACAAACGACCCATGATACACACACTGCTCACATTAATAATACAAGCAAATGCTACGAGAGAGGAAGCTCATACATCTACCCTGTGTACATACGCAAGTAGAGGTTCCAAGAACTGATATCTTGGGACACAAGTGCTTATGTGTGTGTGTGTAAATATAGATAGAGATGTTGACCGTTGAGGTAGAAATATCAACGAGGCTGAGGTGGTGGAGGTGGAGGAGGAGCGTTGAAGCAGAAGGGGGGTCCGAAGGGGGCCCCACTTACACCCTCCAAGACGGCAAATCGCATATCATCAGATGGCTTCCAGTGGCGTTTCCTCTGATTGATGAACCAATTATTTATCTGCTTTTGATTCAGTCCACTCATTTCCGATAGCCTCACTTTCTCTTCTTCCTGCATGTCTCACACAATTTTAATGCTTAACCTCCCAATTAACTCACCAAGCTTAAAAAAAAACCCACTACATTATCATATCATTAATTCCTACTCTCACTACCTATCTGTCTCTTTCGCCGTCCCAGGTATTAGTATTAGCTCAAAATCACTATCATGTGCAAGCACCTATCCTATGCGCTTGCATCCATCTTTCACATCCCCACCCCAAATGAAACCAAACAAGGACAAATGTTCAAGTTCTTACCAAACCCAGCAATGGTCAATAAACCTTCGCATTTCATATATAGCGCGCGCGCGCGCGCACGGTTTATTTGCACAACATGACGAGAACAAGAAAACGCTAACCAAAACACTACTTCGATAATTTGCGTGTTGAAGAACATTAGTGAATATAACGCGTGCTGTATTATGATAAGTATACGATAAAATGGACTTGGTTAATTATATATTACCGTGGGATAAGGCCATCTGTAGTGGGTGTTCCACCAGTTAATGAGTGTCGTCCTGGCATCTTTTGGTAGCTTCCCACTTTTCCTTTTCTTCAAGAACTCCTTCCGCAGATTGCTAAGATAGCCGCTGTACTTACGAAGAAGCATTTCTTTGATCTCTTTATCAGCTTGGTAACTCCCACAAGATACATCCCCTTCCCCCTCACCGTAATAAGATGGTTCCTCCTCTGAACTCGCACCTGCCCCCTCTACACATTAACGTAGCCCCAAGTTGATCAATATTTCGAAAGTCCAAAACTAAACAAACAGATATTAAACATTGTATTTGACTACGTTCTTATCTGTTTCTTACTTTCTTTTAAACCACCAAGGCTTACAATGCCTGGTAACAGGATCCAAAAAGGATGCCAGACTCCAGATGACCCAAAGTGTTATTAAAATAATAATAATAATAATAATGCCTGACCCACTACTAATTTTGATAGGAACTTGGGTAAATGACTAATTTGGAGCCCCAAATTTCTTGAAGGCAAGTTCATAACCATTTACATCCTCTTCACTGTAAGTCATGGCATTCAATCAAAAATGGCCCCCGCCCAGCATTTGCCTACCTGGCAATTGCAATCCGATCCTTTATTTTGTAAGCTTAGAACGAACTTGCCTTTTAAGCTGTGAAATGTTGATGGTGGCCTCTCTAATTTGTCAGATTATTAGCCCAACTCAATATGGAACATTGAAACTTTTGAGTTATATACATTTCAATTAACTATATAATCAATGGTATGCCAATTGAAGACCTTAACACCATCGAGCCAAAGCCGAAAGGTTAATGTTCCTTTGCATTCAATTCAGTCGGAAAACAGTAGACTTCTCTGAAAACACTAGCAGACCCGAAAATAGGCTAGGGTTTGCAAACGCCACGGTCAGCAAGGTGCCTAAATGTTACCAAACACACCTAGCTATCTGCTATTCATGCATGTTATAGGGTTATTAGGACACTAAAGCCTCTATGGATAAACATCGAGGGATGTTCAGAAAGTGCAGATTAGAAAGCTCATTTCTCACGTCAAATTCTACACGGTATATGACTCTTACTAATCATTCCACAGAAACCAAATTCAAGGCAATCACAACGAAAGCCAGAGACAATTCCAATCCAGACTTTCTGAATTAAATGCTGATTTTCACCAGTTTACCGTGGAGAAAGATATCGTGCCCATGTACTTCTGAAGTAAAGGTGAGAAAAACACTTGCACAGTTCATTTCTATAAATAGAAATTAACGCCACGCACAACAAACCAATGGACACATCCTTTACCCAAATTTAATTAATAGGATCACTGGTGATATGAGCCTCGTTGTAACGATTGTAACTAATGGTCAAATGAAATATCCAAGGTTGTTTGCATAATTTATCGAACATAGGGCCATTTACAGCTCAATAACAGAAATATGAAAGAAAGAAAAAGATTATCCGACTAATGAAATTAATTACTTTTGAATTAATTCCCCCGCTCTCCTTCAGTGATTCTCGAAATACGCGTCAAAAACAACACGGCAACGTGTTACTGTTAATAGAGCGAATAGCTTAAGGTATAGCTAATTGAGCATACAAACACAACACGAATAGGGTTTGAAAAAGGATATACCTGATTGAAATCCCATTGAATTTGTTAATGTTCCTTTGCAAAGGTTGTGGAGCTGTGATTCGATATTGCTCAAAAACAAGGTCGCTTCGTTGAAGGGCCTGGACAACTCCTCTTTGTATCTACGAAGAACCTCGCAGTACGATTCCTTGCAGTATCAACATTTCAAATTTCCATTCAGAAACTATATATTCGCATGGTAAAAACGAAAGGTATGCGTGTATCGGTCTAAATTCCAGAAAGCTGTAGAAACTCGAGAGTTTTATTCTAATCTCTAGCAGTAGGTTCTCCGTCCAACTTGCAAGAAAAAACAAAGCTGAGGATTCGTAGAAATTAAATGCCCTAAGTGGATTTATATAATACCATGAAATCGTCAAGTTGAGGATCGTCCCCCATCTGACGCTGAGCACCGATGGGGTGATTTTCTCGGTTCATTTCTTCCAGAAGAGATGCCAGTTCTGGTGGAGCTCCGACCTACAAGTACATTACGCCAGAGCTGAATCAGTGAGTGTAAATCAAACACTAATCACGACAGCCTGAGTGTTTTTTTTTTTTTTTCATTTTTCCTTCTTGTTTTCCTCACAAAAGAAAAACTAATCCAACTAAACTACCTTTTGGCACTCAATGTAAGCAGATAATAAGTTAGGATAAAGAGGGTGACTGGCGATTTGGGTCTTGATGATCTGGTCCGGCTCCGGCACGTCAGACCTGGTCCTTTCGGAATCGGTCACTTGCAGCCGTACATAGTTATTAGCCACCGGAGCTCGATGCAAGTGATGATCTAAAGAAGAAGAGACATCACCAACTCTTACATCCTCGGAACGGGTTGATTCCTTCGTGTTTAACCTGTAAACATGGTCCATAATGACTCGCCGAGTTACTGTTCCGCTTTTCTGGATTGAAATCTCCGAGCTACGATTCCAATTTCGAAGCAAGTCGCAAGGGCCGAGAGAACTAAACAAGCATATCGAGGTGCAAGAGAGGCACAGAAGAAGAGGTGAGAGAAATGACAGGGATTGGCTTAGCGAGCTCAAACAAAATGACGAGAAAGACCCATTTGCTTAAAGTCGAAGAATCGTGGAGTTACCAGTGAAACAGCTCAAGTCGACAACTTCATGATCCTTGAAATATACGGAGGAATAGATGGCCGGAGAGAAGAGAGAGAGAGAGGATGAAGGGGAGAGGGGGCGAGAAGAAGATGAACACAGCACCTGGGAAAAGGCCAAGGGTGGGAAAATTTCTTTTCCAAGAAAGGGAGAGAGGTAGGGAATTAAAAGCAAAGGACGAGAACAGTGAAAGGATTTGACAAGGTTAAGGAGTTGAAGCCTTGAAGGTCACTGCTGTTACCTGTAGTATATAGGCCGTATGCTATAGAGTGAGACCAGTCTTGGTTTTAAAGCTTTTCACATTGACGTGAAACTGTGCGTCTGTTCCTCTAATGCTTGTCCTTTTTTTTATTGGTTCCCGCACTTCTGTGTGGGTCCCTGTCTGCACGCTAGCTCCCCACCTTTTATCTCCAGGCATCTTCGTCTTCCCATCTCTTCGCCCCAAGCCAACCTCACCTTGCTCCCAATATCCCAATAAATCATACTTCCTCGCCCACATATGTATGAAATAATTTATTTAGGTTAATAAAATTTTATATGTGGAGTATAAAATAAATGTGTAAAAGAAATATTTTTTATATTTTATGTATAAAATTTTATTTAGTCAAAATAAATTATTTGAAACAAGCCCATATAGTTATTTTTTTTAAGAGAAATAAAAGAAATTAAATGAACTAGTACATTAAATTATTTATATTTACCATTTTTTTAAAAAAATTAATTTTTTAAATTTATGAATTGAGATATAATCTAATTATATACTAATATAAATTATATTTTTTTAAATAGCTTATTTAATTTACTTAATCCCCTTAAAAAAATCAAATAATTATTATATTTAGAACATGTAATAATACTACTATCGATCTATTATACGCGTATTATTAATAATTAATGTTTTTAAAAAATATGAATAATTAGAAATACATGATTTAATAAAACATCCACCTTGAAAATGCTATTTGGATAGTACTGAACTATTGGTTGCTACGGTCTTAAAAGCTAAATGAATTTTATTTACTTCAATCAACCCCATCTACTCTCAATCAATTCTCACCGTCTGAGCATAAAATGGTTGCATATATCATTATATCTGCGCGAGCCCGTGTGCGCATGTATGACTGTATATTCAAGAGAACATCCTTGAGAGAACAAAAATTATTATGTAAAATTAGGTAATTGTAATAAAATTTTAATTGACAATTTTATATATTTTTAAGAATTGTCATTAACAATATCATGAATTTCATTAATAACTCTAGGAGACTTTATTGCAATTACGTGATTTTACTTAATCAATTAATCATAAATTTTCTTCTTTAGAATCAAATTGCAATTTCTCCTAATTTAATAAAGATATACATCAATGAACACGTATAAGTTAGCAGGTGAACAAGACTGCATGACTCGCTCGATGCGCGGAGTGACTGAAATTATCAAGGGAAATAGCAATTGACGTTACTAATGGCCGTAAACACGCATAAATATAATGCAAGATGACACCAATGCCAACAATGGACCTTGCTGCTTTGGTCTTCCACAACCTGAAAGTCTTTATTATCTATAACATAGCAAGGCAGGTTCAAATTTTGGTACTAAATATATCTTCTTCTTTTTTACCTTTTGTCTTACATATTTATCATTTTGTTTCAAATTAATTTGTCTAACTCTTAAATTGGTAGATTAAATGTTAAATATAATTATTTTAAAAAAAATTATGTCACATGCGTAATAATTAAATACTCCCTCCGTTCCTATTTATAAGACCCCGTTGACTTTTTTGAAAAATCCTAAAAAAACTAATTACATTACTTTAAGGTATTAAAAATTGTCGTTTTTCTTCAAATTATGTTATTTCACTTATGAACTACTATATAATGTAATAAAACATAACATATGATATTATTAAATAATGTAATTAGTTTTTTTTTATTTTCTTAAAATTCTCCAAAAAAGTCAATAGGTCATATAAATAGAAACGGAAGTAGTAATATATATTTAGCCACTTCAATATTTTTAAACTAAAAATATAGGTCTTATGTTAACTATCAAACGATAAGGATTATTTATGCACTCACACATCATAGTTGCAAACATCATTTTAAAAATTATTAAATTACTTTTTAAGTATTCCCTCCGATCTTATTTATAAGACCCCTTTCACTTTTTTGAAAGATTAAGGATAATAATTAGATTAGTTAGTTTAGTTTATATGACCTGGTATACCAAAAATATCCTTATTAGATTATTTGTTTTTGTCATTTTTCTTCTCCGCTCATAAAGCTTCATTTATGATCCTTCGCCATTTTCATACACTGCTCTTCGCACCTATACAGATCCTTCCCAACATGCGAAGAAGATGTTCCGATCTCAAAATTTCAATCAAAACCGATAATGAGCAAGGATTTACGATTTCAATGATTTGCAATTTCATATTTCTCTCAATCTACTCCGTCGCACTGGCTCAAGATTTCAGCATTCCGATATCTGGTTTGTGATTTCATATTTCACTCCGAAGAAGATGCTCCAATCTCAAAATTCTAATCAAAACCGATAATGAGCAAGGATTTACGATTTCAGTGGTTTGCGATTTCAAACTTCTCTCAAGCTACTCCATCACACTAACTCAAGATTTTAGCATTCTGATATCTGGTTTGCGATTTCATATTTCACTCGAAGAAGATGCTCCGATCTCAAAATTCCGATCAAAACCGATAATATGCCCATAAGCTTCGAATTAAACGACGGAAGGAGCGATGAATTCCAAACAGGTGATGGATTAACATGATTTGCTATATACTCCGGTTTCATCTCTGGAACACGTATCTTGGGAGCAGCTTTTAGTTTTAACTTTTGTTTTGAGTTTTCTGTCTTTTTCCTTTTGCTGTGTCGAAAAAATGTGTGCGTATCTATGCTTAAAATTGGTTAATAATTTTGTTCAGACATTGAACCTAAACCTGATGCTGAGCAACAAATGAATGAGGAATACATTCATGCATCTGAAACTAATGGTACCTAAATTATTACTTCTTGCT
>JBAGKO010000010.1:2141985-2163483 GCA_037177275.1 Acacia concinna
ACCTATTTTCTTTTTTTATATTTCATTACTTTTCAATCTTAGGGTGATTTTTGGATAGGGACGCCCATAATGCCTAGCCTTGCCCAGCCCAACCCGAAATTACTTGGGTTTCATTGGGCAGGGTTGGACAGCGAGCTGCAGAGTAACATCAATTCATCTTTTGGGCTGGGTATCGGGCAAGGGTCTTGCTCTGCCCAGCCCTACCCATGTACACCCCTATGTATATGCATAGTATTTGGTGTTGTTAATTTAGATATTCGTGTTGTGTATTATGAAACCCGTGTTGTGAAAAATTCAGTGTCATTTTTGTAATTACCCAAAATAATACAAAACATACTGATTTAGAATTTTCTGATTTCGCTGTACTGAATTGAGATTTCTTTATTTTATTTGTCTGTTTTTGAAATTTTTTCTATATAATATATCAATATATTATATCTCAGTTTATAAGTGAGAAAGATGTTTTTGAAAATTTAATAAATTTAGATAATTTTAATAATTTTTTTATGGTTCTTTAAAATATTTGGTCGTCCTATCTTATATTTACAACCAGTATAATACTCCATATAATAGTCAGCCATATTTTACGCTAACGTTTCTAACTTCCAGGAGAGCGCAGTAAACACGTGTCCCAACGTGTTATGAATCAAACAGAGTAATGATTTATAGAAGAGAAAGTTCAATTATCCCTTCATTACGGAGCCATTTAATGCTTATAGCAAAATGATCTTTTCGTTCAAGACCCAGCCCACCCTTTTTTAATCATCATTCACCAATAACTCTATATTTTATAGAAAGGAAATCTTTAATAAAGGGTGTTTGGAATAATAATAGGATAAGTGATTTATTTATAATCAAACTTATATATAAGTCAGTTTAGATATAAATTAGATTAGATAATGCGATTATGTTTGCATTGACGGTAGTATAAGTTATTTATGTAAAAATGTGTCTGGTTAATATGTTAAAAAGTAATTTATTGTGATAAATGACTAAAATAGATATGAATGAATATGTAATATATGTATATTTATATATTTATATGGTGAAATTTTAAAATTATAACAAAAAAAAATAAAAATTAATTATATCAAAAGGTAAAAGTAAAAACTAAAAATATATAATTAATAATAAAGTTAAATGATTAAAATACATATAAATTAAAAAGTAAAGAAATATAAAATTTCTTTATAATATTACATTACCAATCAGATCATATTAACAGTACAAGACGAAATAAGATAAAAATAAGCTACGATTTCTTACTTATTTTAAGAAGACAAATATTATAAATAAGATCAACTACCTCAAAATTAAAACAAATATCTAAATAAGCCTGCATATATCCTAATATCTTATTTTCACCCAAAATATATTTATTCCCCTGCATATTGAGTTCCTAGACACATACTATATCAAATAAAGCATAGACCATATTTGAATCTTTTGATCCCTATTTAAAAGAGTAATGACAATACTGTTCGTCACTGAATATCACTCCATAGATCTTTAGCCAAAAAATAACAGTCCAGGTCAAAACAAAATCCAAGACATATATTTGAGGAACTTTTTTGGCTTGTGTTTATCTTCTTTTTCTAAACTACATTGATACTCACTTAAGTTTTCAAACTTAAGAAACTGCACCGTCTTTACAAAATCATAATGATGATATAGACGGCATTAAAAAATTCATGAAAATTTGGTTTAATAAAAGATTCCCTGTAAAGCTAACGTTTCTAACTTCCAAGAGAGCACAGTGAACACGTGGCCCAACGTGTTATGAATCAAACAAAGTAATGATTTATAGAAGAGAAAGTTCAACTATCCCTTCATTACGGAGCCATTTAATGCTCATAGCAAAACCTTCTTTTCGTTCAAGACCCAACCTACCCTTTTAATAATCATTCACCAATAATTCTATATTTTCTAGAAAAGAAATCCTTAATACGGGGTGTTTGAAATATAAGTGCGGTAAATAATTTTTTAATTGAACTTATAGATAAGTCAGTTTAAATATAAATTAGATTAGGTAATATGATTATGTTTGGATTAGCGGTAGTATAAGTTACTTATATAAAATTATATATTTAGTTAATATGTTAAAAAGTAATTTATTATAGTAAATGACTAAAAGAGACATAAATATTAATGAATATGTTATATATGTATATGTATATATTTATATCGTGAAATTTTAAAATTATAGCAAACAAAAAAGAAAAATTAATCGTAAAAAAAACTAAAAATATATAATTAATAACAAGGTCAAATGATTAAAAATACATATAAATTAAAAAGCAAAGCAATATAAAATTTCTTATAAAATAATATTACGTTGCTAATAAGATTATTTTGACAGTAATAAGAAGAAAATAAGCTACGATTTCTTATTTATTTCAAAAAGACAAATATTATAAATAAGATTAGCTATCTCAAAATCAAAATAAATATCTAAATAAGCATGCACATATCCTAATGTCTTATTTTCACCCAAAATAGATTTATTCCTCTATATATTGAGTTCTTAGACACAAACTATATCAAATAAAGCATAGATCATATTTGAATCTTTTGATCCCTATTTAAAAGAGTAATGACAATACTATTCGTCACTAAATATCACTCCATAGATCTTTAGACAAAAAATAACACTCCAGGTCAAAACAAAATCCAAGACATATATTTGAGGAAATTTTTTGGCTAGTGTATGAGATATATTTTTAATATTTATCCTTCTTTTTCTAAACTACATTGATATTGATACTCACTTAATAATAGTTAAAGAAAAATGGGGAGGGATATATTTAAAAAGATACATATATTTTAAAAAACACATGTCAAATTGATTGACTTAAATAACTTATTTAATATAATCAAATTATTTAAATATATTTTATACTCCCTCCTCCTGTCATTTTTATAATAGCCCAAAATTTAAATTGCTTTTGTCATTTTTTATAAGAGCTGGAGGACAACAAGAGTTTTTTCTTTTTCCTTTTGCCTTCCAATGATAACAGGAGTTGTTTGAACATTTAATATTTTTTTTTTCCATATTTGCCCCTTTTATATAATCATCTAATATTTGCTTTGAATTCGTAGCTCATCCTGCCAGCACAATTATATAAGTGCCTTTTCTGATGTTTGAACTCGAGCCCAATAAAATTTAGTGCGCCTACACAACTAAATTAACTCTACATTGATAAAAATAAGTATATTTTGAATACACGTATTATTCTTAACTAATTTTTTTAACTTTTTAAACTGCATGATTCAATTATGAAGCTCTTATAAATGAGACTGGGTATTAAGGATTGGAAGGAGTATTATTAACAGCTCTCTTATGTCTCTAACGTCATTCTAAGAAAAAGAAAGAAAGAAAGAAGTCAAAGTTCACTGCAGATACTTGGACATCACCTCACCAGTCACCACAATTGCCTCTGCAGTGTGCGCAACCACCTGTCTTCCCTTTTTAACCCTAAAGACAGCTTTATTGAAAAAGGATGCAAACGATTATGATTGTAATGACACAACGTGCCCAGGCTTTGAATGCATATCACTATAGTCTATATCAGTCAATATCCAATATCCTCCCCCCAGCTCCAACCACTGCCTCCTCCACTTCTTATCTCCTTGAAAACTGTAAGTACACAAATTTAAACTTCTAGAGTTTAGCCTCAACCATTTTGATGTGTAATAAATAAAAATTCAAGACGTTAAATCTGTTAGCAGTGGGTCTTAGATCATCAAATATCTTGTTGGATCTTCTAACTCCTTGTAGTTATGTACAGATCTAATTAACAGCAGTACTTATAAATAATAGAGTTGATTCGAGACTTGACTAATGATACTATTTTTAAAAGTTATTTCATAACTATTGACATATAAGAAACAACACTTTTGTGATTAAAAGAACCTTTTTTATAAATTAGGGTGAATAAAAGAGGAAAAGAAAAACTCTAGAGTTAAGTTGTGTGTTCAACCCCTTACAAGCATCCCTTATATGGAAATCGAAATTATACATACGCTCCTAGACGTTGAAGCTAGCCAGAGTAAAGCCTTTTAAAATGAACGTGTTTCATGTATCAAGAAACAAAAACGCATTTCAAGACCATTAACTTATAATAATATAATAGTAATGGAATAAGTTTTCAAACTTAAGAAACCGCACCGTCTTTACAAAATCATAATGATGATATAGATGGCATTAAAAAATTCATGAAAATTTGGTTTAATAAAAGATTCCCTGTAAAGCTACTTCTCACGCACAAGCGGTAGGGTCGGATTACCATGCACCAACAATCCCAAATAAAGTAAAATTTATTTTTTTATAATACACCTAATTATTATTTCTAACAAAATTTAGATCACTGTAGTTTAAAGTTTAAACTAAGGTATAAAACACTAGACCGGATAATAAATCAGTCATAACATATATTCAGGGTTTAAAAGGTTTAATCAAGTCAGATTGGGGTTGAACGGGTTATATTTAAATATTATAATTTAATTGATAATAATAAAATAATACTATACATATACATAAAAAATACATAAATATGTATAATTTATAATAATGAAATATGTTACATTATACTAATATATTTTTAAAATTGCATAAATTAATGGGTAGTATTATTTTTTCTTCTATTTTTCCTTTTTTTTTAAAACTAATTTGACCATCCAAAACTGGTTTAATCTCCCCCTCTCTTTTTGGGTGGAACAAATCAAGGACCTGTTCCAGTCTAATTGGTTGAATCAGTCAATCCAGTCCGATTGTTTGTACCATATTTTCAACATAATGGTTGAGTTTTTTTTTGTTTGAATCAAACTTAGATTTGCTAATAAATATGAGTGAAAATTACATCAAATCAACCCTTAGAACAACTATCCTCTCCAAAATAAAAGGAGAAGGATGATTAAATATATAAAAGTTAGCATCTAAGTTGCAAGTCAATTTTGCTATCAAGTCAACTACTCTAAAGTGTTCACTATGTCTATGTGTAATAGAGATATACTAATTCAAACTAAGAAGGTACTATAGGGATGTTCAGAGCTACATCATCTAATACAAAAGTTGACAGTATTAATACAATCAATTTCAACATTGATATTTTTATATCTTTTATTCCAACACAATTATAATATTAATGATGCCATCAACGTACGAGAAACTTATACTCAACTGAAGTGCATAAACAATAATCCTTGTATTTTATTATTTTTTCCTTAAAATTTGGGCATGAGTAATATTAAAAACAGATGACATGCATACAGTTAAAAAAAGACAATCAAGGACAGGGAAGACATGAATGCGGATAGTCCATGTCCCACGAAAACAGGATGCTAAAAAGGACAGCTCTAGCGCCTGCTTCAGTTCATTTCACAATAATCTGTCCTTGGACCCTATCACGCCCATCATCCTTTTCAAGACTGAAGTGAAGTGATTATTGTTAAAGTGTCCTATTAAATGTTTTTTTTTAATTTAAAAAATGATTATCCAAATAGAACACGCTAGCCTAGGTGTGTGCCAATTATCCACAAACACCAAACACACAATTATTGAATATACAATACACATCGGAAACGATGCCGTATTTAAAATGACAGTGGTACGGGGTGAGTTCCCAGACCAGAACAAGTCATGAACCCGTAATCTGTTCCATGCTATGGCGGCATTCCGTGCATCGTCGTGACGCCAAGTGTACCAACAAACAACACTCAACTGTTTTACTTTTTTTATGCCAGAAATACAATTTAAGCAGTAAGCACATTTAACTACGAAACAGAACCCCGCATATTTAATTTAACTACGTACAGCTCAACGAGTGAATCCAAACAAACGGTGAGACCTCTCCTCTGTATTAAGCCGACCGGCTCTAGTTGGAATAATGACCTACTATAAGAATTTCAAAAGAAAACATGACAATTTGGAAAAGAAAAAAAAAACGTTTAGTGATAAAAATAGTAGGAAGCTCAAATAAGTTTAGAGAAATTTAAGAAATTGAGAGGCATGCTCGCCCACCCACCCAAGATGTCAGTGTGTAGGCCCGACGTTGTTGGCGGTGAGAGTGGGTGGATGGAAGGGGAGGGGGAGGAGGCAAATTGCCAGTTCCGTGTGGGGTTGGGCAGAGCCAGATGTGGAAATATGATCTGTCCAATTCAAGATTCCATTTCAGGGATCTAAATTTCTTGCATTTTATTTTACAACGTTTACTGTACATCACCTTTATAGTTTTATTTTTTTAAGCACAATTCATTATTTCTCCTTGATACACAGAACTTCATTTGCAAATTTAAGTAGTTGAAGGAGACCTAGTGGTTGGAGACGTTTTATGAAGATACATAATGACAGTAATACCAGATTCAGGCTATGCTTGGGAACAATTTAAAGCTATCTTATGTAACCGTGACTTGTATAAAAAATATGTAGATCAGTGTTTGGGAAATGTTTTAAATTTTAAAAAGCCACTTCAAAAAATAAGCTTCCCATGTGAGCTTTTATGGTGGCACTGGCATGGGCATGTTCAGACCTCTTCTCTTCCCACTCATCTGCCACCTGAAAGGAGGAAAGACACGTGTGGTGAACAAGAATTGAGACCTAGTAGGATTTTTTTTTCCCCTAAGTATGAAACGAAGGAGAAAACATTAAAAAAATTTGATAACAAAACATAATAAATAATTTTTTTTTTCAATTAGCGTCCCTATTTTTTCTTTTCTCCTTTTTTGGCCCAAAATTAGCACCCCTATTTACTTTCAAATTAATTTAACTAATATACTATTATGTAAAAGTTTGTCACTTAATTTAAGACAATTTTTAACAGTAATTTAAGAGAAATTCATATTTAGCATATTCCGCTAAAATAGAAATTCAATACAAATGAATTGTATCCGTGGCATAATAAAATATTAACTTGTTAGAGATAGGTTATCTAATCCAAAATGAATAATTAATTAAATATTTTACTGTTTTAAGTTTTTTGTTTAAAAAATTAATAGAGACAAGGTTGAAAGAAAAATCTCATCATAAGCCTTTTTTATCCTTTACTCTCTCCGGTCTTAAATATAAGATCTATTTGTGTCACAAAAATGATTCTTATATTTAGAACCGAAGAGAGTATTATTTTAAGTTACTTTTAATAAATAAATTTCTTTTTTAAAAAAGGTCACTTCACCCTTTCTCATCAAGAGCCGCGAGACAGGAGGGCAAACAAGAAGAACGTTGGGCTAAGTAAGAATAATAAAGCCCAAGGGTATGAAAGTTAGAGTGATTGACAGTGCTTTAGATTGGATGACGGCAGCAGCATGAGTAATCCAGCCCAGTCACCTCAACTTCATTGTCCCCTCTCTCTATCTTTCTCCGTCGACATCACCCTCTTCTCCCCAGACCCTACTGTAATAAGAATCGATGTTTCAAAATGTTAGTTGAAAATAACCAATTTGTAACATACTACTACTTTTTTTTTTAAAAAAAAACAAATACCCTCAAAATTTCAAATTTTTTAAAAAATAACTTAAATTAGTAAAAGATAAATGAGGGGTAGTATCTCAAATACCAAAATTGTTAGTAGTGACTAAAAGTGAACATTAGGTTTTAGTTATATTCTATTTACTTAAAGTCATTACCTATTTAGTTGTAATTATTGCCAACAATTTTAATATTTCAGATAAGTGATCTGTATACTTTTCTTTACCAAGAAAGTAATACATGAATGAAAATAAGAGGCATTAAAATTTCAGGGAAAAATAATTTGTTGTTTATATTTAAGAGGAGGGTTATGAGTGAAATTATACCGAATAAAAAAAGATTAAAAAATGTAATAAAAAGATAATAGAATAAGAATGGAGTAATAATTATTGTTTTGAAAATTGGATTAGATCGAGCCGGTCGGTTGAACCTAAAAACTTATGCATTGTTCAAAAAATCGGTTTAATCCGACCGGTTCACTTTTTATTAAAAAAAATACTCAAATTCAAAAATTCAAGATTAATTCTACACACCTCTAAAAATTATAAATTAGGACTCTGTAGAAAGTTTTTAGGTGTCTACTTTGTATTAAAAAAAAAGAATCACCTAAAAATATTATTATTTGATAATAAAAAATTCTTAAATATCAAAATTACTTGAAAAAAAATCTATAAATATGATTATTCTTAGTGTTTTTAAGACTTAAATATTTAAATTATACCTCTTAATACTCTATTTTAACATTATTTAAATTTATTTTTTTTACTAATTTAATATCGAATTAGCTCTAGTTTAATTCCACTCTTACCTTCTCACTTTTAATCTATGTTGTGGAACTTAGACTAGACGATTGATCTGACCAAGAAATTGTGAAACATCAAACTGATCCAGTCCAATCGTCAACTCAATTAATATATGTAACTATTTTTTTTAAAGAATTTATATTAATAACCATAAAAATTCTCTCTATCACCAGTTTAGATGCGGATTGACTCCAATTTAAATCTAATCTGATCTACTAACCCTTAATTGAGTTCCTCATTCAATTCTGTCGCCGGTTAAAATTTCAAAACCTTGATTAACTTAATCCCCAACCAGTGGATGACCGATGGGATAATAATTGAATAAAGGCGCAACCCCTCAATCTATGTAAAACCGCACACGATGAATCAATCAATCAGTCACTCAACACTCTCTCTCTCTGTCTCTCTCTTTCAGTCGTATTTACAAGTTACAAGACACAACGACAGCGTCCCTCGGCATGCACGGGCGAAATTCCTCGCCCCCCCCCCCCTCCCCTCTCTTCCTCCGTCCGTTCCCAGTCCCACAGACCCCAGCCCTGCCCTGCTCTTTCCTATACCTTTTTTTCATATTAGTATTTCTTTCTTTTTTTTTATTTCAGTCCATCACATCAAAATCAAATCAAATCACGGCCTTATATGGCATTCCTTACCAAGAACGGAATGTAAACGTGATAAAGAGAAATGAATTGAAACCAAAATTAAATTTTTAAGGGGGTGTTAATTTAACTTTTGAAAAATAATTTTTATATTTTATAAAATAAATGTGTGAGAGAAATTTTGTTTTAATTTACATAAACAGTTTTTAAAATCAATTTTTTTAACTAAACAAACAGCCCTAGTATACTCTGCAGACGAAACAACAACCAATACAGGAGTAAGTGTTACCACTTGCTAGCTACAACTGGTTAAAAAAAAAAGTTGGTCTTAATATTTTGGTGTCATGAAATTTTGGAGTTGATTTATCTCTTTTTCCTCTTCCCATCATTTTTCTTTATTATTAGATCAATATCTCAATGTTCTCTAAATTTAACATCTTATAAAAATGTTATTATATTTTACTTTAAAAATATAATCTTTTTACGCAAGATATAAAATAAATTTGAGCAGTTAAAATAATTTTTTTGTATCCTTTAAATAGATATAATAATGTTTTTATAAAATATTAAATTTACACCGTTAAGATTTCAATTTAATAATTAAAAAAATAAAAGAGGGAGAAAAAGGATAGAAATAGAAAAAGGAGAGAAGGCTAACTCCTGAAAATTCAGTACCCCTGGCAGTAACTAGAGAATCATGATTCCGTCTCGTCTCACTCTGACCCGTTTCCTTTCCCCATGTCTTACCCAGTTACTTACCAGTTAATATTTTGGTTGACACTACTTTCCCTTTAATCACACTCCGGTTACGTTGTAGGCTGTACCTCTTCCTCACTCTTTCATTTTCTATTCTTCCAAACTCGTCACCCTCCCAATCTTACAACAAAACACCGTCTGCCATAAAAAGACGCACCGCGATTCAAAGATTAGTGTCTGCGCGCTCTCCTCTCGTACCTCATGGCGGAAATAACCAAATAACTAGTGCACAAACTTATGGTGGATGATAAAAACCGGGCCAGGTCTTTATTTCACAAAGGCATTATTTGTCGACAAACATATAGAAGCAGTAACTAATGGCCTAATCCACTGGCAGGCCCTCCAAGCGTAAGGACCAAGCCATTTAGATCGCTCCTCATTTTCATTTTCTCGTCCTCGGCCCTCATCATTGGGAATGGTTGGGTCACCTGACACAAGTCTGCTCTCGAACACCCACTTCCCTGCTGGCTAACCCTCTGATTTGAGTTCATCCCACATGCACCATACACCCAGCCACTCGCTTCCACGCTCACCCCTCTCGCCACTGTTCCTGTTCCCTGCACATTTTAAATAATTCTTAATCTTATTTCTTAAACTCATGAAACCTAGCCATGACTCTGCCGAGTCGTCCCAGTTTGCAAGCTTACGGGTGCAAACAACACTCCTCGGAAGATCTTCCCGTTCACCGTCGCAGTCATGAGCAGGCCTGAGTCAAAGGCCCCGTCCACTCTCCCTCGAACTTCAGCACCAATCTAGAGTTCAAATTCCACGAGTAAATAAATGACAAAGAAAGAGACAAAAAACATGAGGGTGGGCAGGTGGGGGTTGAGGTCTGACTTCTGAGTTCTGAGTTCTGAAAGTACCAGGTGTTGGATGGGCCCTCGAACCGTGGGCATGTGCTCTGCTTCGTGAACGTGGTGATGCTGTTTTAGATATTGAAAGCCCTGGGAACTCCTCTCGTTGGAATTCTTCGCCACTTTTGGGTTCATGCGAGCACTCTCATACTGGGAGTTGTTTGGCATTGGGTTTAACTGCTTGAACATAAGGAATCGCTGGGATTCAGTGGTGGAAGCACTGAGTTTCTGGGCAGGGTTGTTTTCTTGATCGGATTGAGTCGGAGATGAATGCTGGGACAAGGAAAGAGAATGCTCTTCTTGTTCTAAATCAACGTCCCAAACCTTCGAAGCAGTAATTCTTCTCTTCTTCTGTTGCGGAGTATCTGAACAGAATCACATCTACAAAGTCAACCAAAGATTGCGAAAACAAGTGTACCTGACCAGGAGTTATGATTGTTGACCCACCTGATTGGAAGCGGAAAGGCTGCTTTTTTACTGCGGCGAACTCATAAGCTCTCTTTCCTAAAGCCTCCACATTATTCCCCCCCATGAGCACTGTCTTCTGCTAAAAAAGATACTGTTAGCATCTTCGTAAAAGACACAGTATCTTAAATTCACAAGAACATAAATTGTTATGTAGCGAACTTTTGTACCAAGTTGGTGTCAGCTCCGCTTGAGCAACTCTTCTTCCAACAGCTTCCAAAACCTTTGCCCATGGATATGTTGTAAAGTCCGTTTGGGTGCTCTGTTCCGAGCTGCAACACTAACAATTCATCAAGAGGACGTTCATCTTCCCCACACCTGCCAAATCAAAGTAAGGTTACATTGTATCATTAGCAAGTGAAAAAAGGGAAAGACAGAGAAATGGCGACGACGTGAACCTACCCTCCATATATGACAATGCCCATGTCTGCCACAACAGCAGTGTGAGAAAACCGCCCTTGGGGTAGCTGACCTCGTACTTCAAGTTGAGTCCACGAACAAGTGCAGATATCAAAAACCCAAACATCGTTATAATAACGTTTGTCTCCAACCCCTCCAACAATGTACACCTGCATGTGAATCACGAAGAGCACATTCAGCTACATCAAATTATAAGATACAGATTTCATTTCATTGGTAATAAAATTCACCATCAAAACTTGCCTTAGTTCCAACATTAACAGCAGCATGTCCTGCTCTTACACCAGGGGAAGGTCCTTGAACAGTCACCTGTCATTAAAATGCAGAGAGAACCAGATTAATACAAGTGCCCTCTAGTTGACAGCACAAGTTAAATTTTCAAGGTGGGGAAATATAAAATATAACACAGCACAGTGCACACCTTTGACCAAGTCATTGTATCCAGATCCAGCACATTCACATTACCATGATACTGATCACCACAGTCTCCTCCATAAACAAAAAGTTTGTTCCCAATTGCCAGAGTAGTGTGACTGTCCCTAGAGACAGGCAAGTCACCTTTCACCTCTGGAGAAGTCCATCTCATTGTTCGAACATCTAGAATATGCAAATCGTTTAAGTAGTTGGAATCACCTTCTCCACTACCACCAAAAATTACCAATCTTTCTTCACCAAACAGAGTAGCACTGTGACTTTCGCGTGGAGAAGGAGGGTTCCCTTTACACTCAGGACGAACCCACTCAAGGGTGACCAGATCTAGGACATGAATGTCATTAACCTTCTTGAAGCCATTTGTGCCACCAAACACTATCATTTTATGGCCTACAAGAACAGCACTGTGGCTATCTCTAGGACCAGGCCCTTCCCCTGTTGTTGCAAGTGTTCTCCATATCATGTTGTTAAGGTCCAAGGTCAGAACATCGCTGTAATGAAGCCCTCCACAACACCCCTGAAATGTGCATGCATCGTAATCGCATCAGGGTATCTAACAATAGAGCATTATAACGAACCTGTTTTCCTATATGGGGACAACAGACAGCTAAGTTACAAACATTGAAATGCTCAAATTACCAGGAACGAATTCGAAGGTACGACATGGAAGCACTTTTTTCATTGTTTGTGAGCGATTGTTGGGTCGACAAGCATGAAGGGAAACATAAATGTGTGTTTATATTTCTAATGTAAGAAAGCAGAAGGATGATGGTCAGGAAACCATGTTTTGTCCCGCTAAATAGAGAAAGAACATTGAATTTGGCTGCAAAAAAAACAAAAAACAAAAAAAAAAACGCAAGACGAAAGGAAAATCGGGAAAAACTACTATGCAGAGAAGAAAGTGGTTTGGTTAACAGCCAAAGATAGCATAGCAGTATGGCAGAGAACATGGAAACATAGTACTGCGAGGTTATGAAATAAATGAGCTCCCATTCTATTAAGAAAAAGTGAAAAACACTTCCAGATATTAAGACAGAACTACTCAGGAGGACCACATTCACCAAGGAAGACACTCCAGTAATCAAAAAGCAATTCAACAGAATGAGTACGTCCGATAAGAAGAAACAAAAACTAAATACCAGGAACTTGAAAGTTGAAGGAAAAACTAAATACTTGAACAGAAAAAGATTTTGATCATACCCCGAAGACATACACAAGGCCCACGGAAAAGCAAGCAGAGTGCCCCCATCTTTCAGAAGGTTTAAACCCCGAAACTTTTGGATATAGCCACATTGCTTTCTTTGCAGTTTCAGTTCCCAGAGAGCCCATTTTTTTGGTTCCTCTTCTCTGTCTCCGTGTTCTTCTTTCTTCTGTGCGTGAGGTGAGTTTCAAAAACTTGAGGAATACTTGAAGACAGTGCTTGACAAAGATGAAGAGAGAGAGAGAGAGAGGAGTAAGAACTAAGAAGGAAGAGAGAAAGAGAGAGAGTCAAAAGAGGACATCAACAAGCCAAGTGATATATCAACTATCAAAATCAATAGACATGAAAAGATGGGCGCTTTCAAGTCCAAGTCACTGTGGCAACCAACAGCAACAGATGGGTGTGGTGAAAAGAACACACTCTATAACATTTTCTCATTCTTATTATAAATGTTACACGGTACAGTCACTGTATAAAGAGAAAACGATGGGCAAATAATAATAAATAAGAAGAAAAATGGAAAAGGGGATTGCTTAGGTAAAACAAGCAGAGACGCACATGACAATGGGAGAAAGCAGAAACAAAGATGGGGTGTGCTTGGGTGGAGGTGGACGAACATGAACTAGTAGTGTAATATCAATAGAACGTGACTATTGAGTTGAAGGGGAGAGAGAAAGAGAAAGAGGGAATCTCAAATCAAGTCGATACTTTTTTCATTTCTTGATATATTACTTGTAAGGTTTAATCTCAATTGCTTTGTCTAACTGAAAATGATGGGGTGTGGGGCATTGGGTCGTTGGAAATGATGAGGAAGCTGTTTTGGGTTGGAGGCCCCTTGACACTTGACAGCATAGGTTGCCGAGGAAGGGCTCCAGCGTCTCCGAAGTGTACTGTATATAATATATATATATATATATATATATTTTAATTTGATTAAGGGTTCTGTTTTTCAGGCTTCTAATGGCAAAAAAAAAGAAAAAAGGTTGTTTTTCTTTGTAAGATTGCTTATTATCTCAAACAACAATTTATTTACCGCTTCCCGTCTTAATTTCATCAATTTTATTTACGATGCAGTTGGATATTATGGCCAGAATGTTATGATATCTTTTAAATAATATTAACATGTTTCATATGACAATAATCAATTTTAAATAAAATCCAAAGAGGCACTTACTTTACATTGCTGAGACGACTTTTCGGGAAAAAAATGTAGGAGAATTAATACTAATTATGATGTAAATTTTGAGATAATTTAACAAGCAACCAATATATTGAAATCTCATGGGGGTAAAATATAATTTTTTTAGTACAAATTTTTGTGATATTTCAAACAAAAAATTGATTAAACCTAACTATTACTCCTACATATATTATTGAAATATTATAGTCTTTCAAAATTTTGATATTATATACTCCCTTTCTCTCTCTCTCTCAAGATTATTCCCATTTATAAACAAGTTTAAACTTTTATCTAAAAATTTAAATTTATTTTCTCTATTTTATCCCTAATAAATACTCCTACATTCCCTCTCATATACTATCGTGGTTAGTGGTCGGGTGAAGGAAAGGCAGAGGGCGGTGTTGAAGATCTGGAGATGCGTCTTCTCAAGGCGTTTGGGGAAGAGTGGAGCTTTGTTTCCCGTAAATTCTTTTTAGTTTCGGGAAATGAAACCCTAATTTAAAACTGACATCACGCACCAGAGCCTCTAATCTCCTATTCCTATGTAATCTCATCACCTCAATTCTCTTCTTTCCTCGAACTTCGAAGGCCGCTGCTCTCAATCTTCCCAGGTTAATTTATCGTTTAGGGCAAACATTCAACAGTGATTTAGACAGAAATTGGTAGCTCAAGTACGTACACGTTCCTTCTCATCATTGTATTCGCACTCGGTGTGTTTGGTCTAACTAAAATTAGGTTGTATGGAATTTATTAAAATTAAGTTAAGAGAAATTATAAATTTTTTTTATTCAAAAAGAGAGAATGTTAGGTTTAATTCAAGAAGGGTAGATTAGGAGAATTAATTTTAATTGGACAAGTATGCCCTTATGTATTTATTTATATTTTTAAATATTTATTCATTTTATATGTTATTTTATTAACTTTAAGGTTACCAAATAGAAGTAAAAGTCACAGTGTTCTATTAAAGCTAGATACAGTCGTCCAAGTCGCGATCTCAAAAATTCACCTGAAGAGACAGACAACATTTTCTACTTGAGAAGGGTATCCAGGTCGCGACTTGGAGAGACAGAGAACACATCCAAGTCACGACTTGAGAATTGATAGTTGGACTAATGGAGAAATAGATCGCAGAAAATTAGAAGAGAAAGAAAAGAATTTTAGCCGGGTGTAAACCTAATTTAAACAAACACCCAACCAACCACACTCTTAAGAATATTCCACCAAATAAGCAATCATTTGTCATTTAGTTAATACTAGTAACACTCACTGAACATATCTGTGTAAATTGTAAAACCAGCTCAAAATCTCAAGGAGTCCCAATACCAGCTGGCAGCACAGTAGAAGAAATTGAGCTTGATTATGGAAGAAGCAGTCGCGACTTAATTTTTATATGATAAAATATCGAGAGATGAGACTTGCGATGATGACACGACTCATACGAGAACAATAATAATCATAATCTTGGTTGTTGCATGGTTTAATAAAACACAAAAAAAGAAAAAGAAAAAAGAAGAGGCTAATATTAATAAAACAAAGAAAAGAAAAGACGGGAATACCGGGGGAGAGTTAGAGAGGGGAAAGACGTAGGAATCACGCGAGAAACCCGGGAGGCGATGCTTCTCTCTCTCTCTCTCTCTCTACTGTCCAATTCCATGCCTGCCTTTGTACCCGCCACCCTCACAGTAACTGGAGTTCTCCTCTTCTCTCTCTCTCTCTATTCGGTATTCACTTCAGCCTACCTACCTTCTTCCCACGTTCATTTCATTTCAAGGACAAAACAATCGATTCACAAAAAAATATTTGATCATTATGTTTTTATGAGAACTGATTAACGACTTCATTTTTTTACTGGCCAAAAGAATGAATGACTTAGTGTAAATTAGAAAAGTCTGATTACTCATGTAAGTAAGGAGTCTTTTTAATTAATTAGTTGGGAAGGGAATATAAATGCAGGAGAGGAGTACTTGAATTGAAAGAAAGGGCGAGGAGGGAGGGAACAAGACCTGAAAGAGAGGCTCCACACACACAACACACCTGCCTTCCCTCCTCACGCCATCGCAATCGTACCAATTTTTAATTTTTAATACCCCATGGCCATGGCCATGGCCATGGCCTTGCGTCACCCCATCTTTTACTTTTCCCTTTTTTCTTTCTTTCTTTTTTGTGTGGGGAAAACTGTCCTTCCACTATTACTATTAGTGTCCAAAATAACACATTGCTCTTTGCCATTACACTACAATCCTCAACATCTTCATTTCATATCAAGCCTGTCAATTTCCACATAATAATCATGATGAGAATATGCATAATCTACGTTGGAACCTATTTTAACCTGTCAATACACAGCGGGTACAATATACAATGGGGAGTACAATGCCAAGGACTAGGAGTGTCTCATTAACAAGCTAGCCCCTCTATTGATTAATTGGTAATAACGTAACTTGGTGTGGGGAAACAAATTCCTCAGCATTCGACATTCCGCAATATCAAATATGTATTTTGGTTTGTGTTCTTACCCATCGGAACAGCTGCACAAAGTCACAAACAGAAGGTGCATTATGTACTGTCAGTTAAAGTAGCAGTGGACCGTACGCACAGAATCAAAGCACTGCGCAATTTGTTAAACGTCTTCTGCTTCAACCATCAAACATGTCAAGTTCTCTGCCTTTTTCATTTACGTAGACACGAGTGACGCAGAAAGTGCACATAAAAACATGACAAAGAAATTCATAAACTGTGCTAGCAATCAATGAACTAGATAATGAAAGCATACCTCCATAGATATCGTAAGTGGGGGATCGCAGGAGAAAAGGCTTTTTTGGCCATCTGTTCCATTCATCAACCATCTGCAAAATATCCAAGCTGCAGCAACCACTGATGCAAGAGACAGCACTGCCAGAATTCCAAAATGTGAAACATCATTTGCAATTATTGCAACTCCCAGCATTGCACACTCTGCAAAACTAGCAACAGCAACCTCTCTTGTCCCAATGAGATTTGCTTTGGAGGAGGGGTTCCCCATTTGAAGAATCTGCATCCCCACAACTTCACATGACATCTTTCCAAACCTTGATAATATCTGCATACAAAATCACACAAGCATACAAATCGTCAGCGCAAACTTCAGTGATAATTAGTTTTATGTGGAGGTTACTTCCCCAGATCATGCAATTACGCAATTTGAGACCATCTCAAGGTATTGCTTCCTTTCTTATAAAGTTTCAGCCATTCACACACATATCCACTCAGGATAATTGTTATTATGAACTTTATTCAGATGAAATTCAGACAAATTCCATTCCACTTGGTCAAAACTTCAAGTGGTGTTTACCAACAATTGCAAGTAGCAATTCATAATACTAATTGAAGTATCTCTGATCAGTGTTCATGGTTTCCCCAGAGCCCACTACCTTGCACTTCCAATATGGAAACATAAATTACTAGTTTGGCGCATGCTTCACTTTGATCATGCTAGTTTAGTGCTGCACCGAGCACTTTATTTTATCATTATGTATTTATCTTGTCAGTGACAAAATAAAATGTTCACTTACAATCAGACACAAGAAGAAAATTAGCGGGCTCTGTTGAGAAACTGATCCACTCTAATATACGCCAACAGCCATGCTAAGAAGTGAAGCTTGGAACACCAATCCAATTGCTCCGGCCTGCCAAAAAGAGATCACTTTTATTATGAACCGCTTATACAATAAATTGTCATACTAACCTATTTACAGAGGGTAAACTGAAGAAGTAACCTTCCAAAGACCAAATTCCTTGACCAGTGTTGAAGATACAAATGTAGCAGCAACGCTCATTAAAGCACATAATCCACTAAATCCTCCAATGACAGATGGGTGTAGGCCTGTTGATGTGGCATAGAATTCGTCACTGCTAGTCTTTGTCTACTAGGGTATGTTTGAATTGCAGATAATGGATAAAAAAGAATATTTAATTCTGAATATAACAAAACGTTGAAATTGAATTGTCACTTCCCATTCCTTCCCCTCCATTTTCCTCAAGTAAAAAATACCGTTAGACTAGAAACATTTGTGAGTATGAACATTTGAGGTTTTTTTGTGTGCATGCAACAGTGAATTAAGAGACTCAAGATTTTTCTTTTTTTGAATTTGAAATTAGGTACTAAAATCTGCTCTAAAGCAAATGGCTGCAATGAAAAAACTTTTCACGCACCACGCTGTGTTAAAAATGCAGTCATCAAATTGCCAGGAGTAAGCACAACATTGAAGTAAAGGAGCACACAAGCAAGACTTGCTGGAAGAACTGGCTGCTCCAAGTACTCTTTCCAACCTAGCTTGATTGCTTCCGCCCCGTTAACCACTGATCCCCAACAGAAAGTGATATAAGTCTATTTGTAATAACCACATATTCATATAATTCTCAATGAGGTCATGAATTCAAAAGGACCTAAGTTGTCATGACACGGCTCAGATTCTTCAGTGGATGTATGGTAATAGGCTTGTGAGGATCTGGGCCGGTCGAGAACACCAGTTGAAAGCTTATTGGCCAATCGTGCGAGAGCAATCTATCATATGAGAATGGATGGTGTCAATGTGAAAAATGAATTAATCTTTCAACAAATGGAAGTAATAAGACAAGAAAAAGCAAGATAATTACAGTAACAGGCAACAGTCCCCATCATTAAGCCAGCAGCAATTTTCAAACAGGTCACTGGATGAAATATAGAAAGAAGGACTCCAAATAGCGATGCCCCAACTATCTGTAAATCAACATCTTATCAGTCTGCAAGATAATGTTCCAAAATAAAGGAGAAACTTTGCCAATATCATTCCAGGAAAATGGATATTAAACTGAGAACATGAAAATGTATAAGCTAGCTAATTCATTTAGCGCATTTTCTTTAAAAAAACAAAAAAGTAAGGACCTCACACAAGAGATCAATTTGATTCAGAACAGCATTTGCCTGTGCAAGTGCAATTGGCCTATTCACTCCTGCTAACTGTTGAAAGTAAACAGTAAAAGGGAATTAGAGAAACATGTAATTTAACAGAATTTTATTCTGAAAACTAAGATGCCAAGAAAACAAGGGGAGCTGGCTATGAATAATGACATTACCAGCACCACCCAGTCTCGCTCATTTGCAACCCCTAAAGCTACACCACATAGCCTCTCGATAGCACCTGCTGACATTAGTATGACAAACCATGGATGTAAGAGCAGGGAAGACACTGAAATAGGACGAGCATAACGGGCATGAATGATCATAATTGCAGATAGTAACTGAGCAGATGCCTGAAATTTTAATAACTGTTAGAAATCAAAATCCTTTTTAAGAAAGAACCATACTTTTCAAAGTAAATTTCTTATCAATCAGCTTGCCTGAACAGTATTCAAGAAATTATTTGCTTTCACTCTAGGCACATGATCCATAACTTTGCCAACCATTGGACCTCCAACAATTGTAGCAAGTTCGGTGAAGAAACTCATGACCAGAACAGGTAAAAGGCTTGGATGGATCGATGCAATGGTTGAAGGCCAGGCAAAATTCCATAGTTGTTCCACTAAATTTCTAGCTATGCAGCTAGAATAGAAAGCTGAAAACACAAGCTTAAGATTAAGAGCCTATCATTTAATCCCTGGGACATATGACAAGTAGTAAGACCATAAGCCAAAATTCAACTGACAGCTAATCTCTGAAGCTAATGGCACGCAATAATATCCCGAAGCATGACCAAACTTGATTAACAGAAAGTAAAGATTCATTGCTGATAGGAGGTTGCAATGTCAGGACAAATACAACCCTCATGCCACCAACGCATGCCCCATAATGAGAAGATGAGCTATTTTATTCTAAAATAAGTACACATAGGGGGCACATCAACTCTCAAGTTTACAAGGATTGACTCAGCAAGTGGGCACCCAAAAAAAAAAAAGATTCAGCAAGCACCCTAATAAGATAAGGATTATCATGCCCAATAGACAGGGGAATTCAATCAGACCAACATACAAGGAAGAAGAAATATGTAATTCAAGAAGGAAAAAATTAAAATTAAAATAATATGAAAAACACGAGTAAAATATGTCTATAAAAATTTGAGAGAGAAAAATTATTAGTACATTCAAGGTCCATTTAGGGAAAGACTACTCAGAGGATCCTATCAACTCTGAGAAAGAAGTGTGCCTACTCAAAATAATTTTGCTTGAAAAATTCTATTGATTCCTCTTTACTAAGTTTACAAAAATAAATTCGAAATTTTTGGTTCACTTTGATACTTCAGTTGATTGATCTTAATACAAGAAGTGACTGATTTATGACAAGTCACAACTACATGAAAAATAGTTATGCTTTCGTCAGAGTTTATAAGGTTGGGAGTATCTCACCATGTAACCCAGATGGGTGGGCAGGAGTGGCTGCAAGGGCTTGTTGTTCCTCTTCTGACAAAACCTGAAGAGCAGACCATAGAAAGATGAGGAATTGTCAGACAAGGCTCCAAGAACATGATAGGGAGAAGCAAATAACCTACAGGCAATGCTGTCAAGAGGCTATCTGCATATGTGCCCTCAGTCAATAGGCTCAGAGATTCAGTTGGGAGAACATCTGAGTTGAGCTGAACGATTGGCACTAGACGATCATTTTCGACAATTAAGCATTCTCCCTGAACCGCATCAGTTGAGAAAGAGTCTAAGCATATATCAGTACTCGTTATTGAACATCTGGAACTAAATTTCTCCAACCTATAAATAAAAGCAGATCAAATTTGAAATCCAGAAGACAACTCTGAAAGTTGAGCAATACCCCAACTAGTCATATTAATATATTGTTCCTTGGAAGTTTAAATTAACGTCGGCTTAGGCATCCTTTTCCTAACTCTCTGTAATGGTACTATTAAGTTACCAGAAGAGAGAACATGACCAATCTAAAATAGTCGGGTTAAATTAGGGATAAACCGGACACTGGGACTCTATCACTTTCCTCTCTCCGGCCTTTAAAGAATTTTGAGAAGAAGTGAGCAGTTGCATATGTAGTAACAGACTTCATCTGTATTCCAAGCGACAACATAAGAACCAACGATCCGCAAACTCTGATGAAGGGCTTGACCTTATTCTATGGGCCACATGGCATTATTGCCCTATCAATTTAGGACCCGTTTGGTTATAAATACCTTTGATGATAAGTAACTTATGAGAAGTGACTTCAGAAAAAAATTACTTATAAGAAGTTATTTGTGTTTAGAAAGAAAGTAACAGAAATGACTTTTTTTAAATAGAGGTATGTTTGGGTGATAAGTAGAAAAGTAACTTATTATTTTTTTATTGGGTCTTTTTCTTTTTATTAAAAAACTTGATCAT
>JBAGKO010000010.1:2178976-2194230 GCA_037177275.1 Acacia concinna
TTCACAATATATGATTACCTTGAGGATGTGAATTATCCTTGAGAATGTTAGCATATCTAAAATGTACCCTTGAGGACTAAAGTCTTTCCTCAAGGTTACCCTTTAAAAAACATAGTTCAGGATATGCTTACACCCTTTAGGTTAATATCAAACTTTGAGGATTCGTACTTTTGACAAAGAGTAATTCAGAGCATGTAAAAATATTCAATGAGAAACACTTATCACCCTTGAGGATAAGACTAAACCTTGAGGTCACAAGCAATCATATTGAAGGAACTTGAGGTTAGAAAATGTAGTCAAGGTTGCTCTTTGAAAAACTTAGAACATTGTTTGCTTGTTCCCTTAAGGTTAGAAGTCAATCCTTGAGGTTTCGTATTTTAAATTCAGTGCATGTGAAAATTAACTTACCACCCTCGAAGACTAAGAGTACCCTCGAGGTTGCTCACCATGCAAGGTTCTGAAAAAAAACACAGCCATGTTTCTTGGTAGCCTGCAAGGTTGCCAGTCATAGGCATTTCCTCGAGGTCAAAGTCCTCCCTCGAGGTTACGTAATCTTGCCAGGTTACCAGAGTATACTACAAGGTTTCTCTTCAGCCTTGCCAGGTTACCAAATGTACTACCAGGTTCTGAAGTTTCCTTGCAAGGTTGTTTGAGATAGCTCTTCCCTTGAGGTCAGAAACTCCCCTCGAGGTTGCTTGACCTTGCGAGGTTCTGAAATACACAACCAGGTTCTGAGGTTGCCTTGCAAATAGTCAAGTTGACACGTTTCCTCAAGGGCACCCTCCTTCCTCGAGTAAACCCATACTGGCAGTTTACAATTTTGCACAGCCAGGTTGACATGCTGTACTTCCAGGTTACTCCCTGTACTGCCAGGTTACTCCCTATACTACTAAGTTACTCACTGAAACCTTGCTTCCCAATGAGAATTCCAGCAAATATGTCAGTTTTTGTATCTTGATTCATCTTCCCATTCTGACTCCAAATATAGAAAATTATATATCCCTAGAAATCTCTTTGAGTCCTATTTCAAATACAAAAAGAATCAGTTTCAAATTCATTGTATCTAGGAAGATATGATCTGAAGAACATTGACTAATTTGGAACATACGTCATGCCACAATGTCATTTTAGAAATTTTACAGCGCCCTCATATCTTCTTAGTTTTAAATGATCTTGTATTCATTGGAAAGATATTTGAATCTTGTTTCATACCCAAAAAGAATGGTCTCAATTGAAGTTGTGGTTAGAGAGATATGACATAAACATCGAACCTTGTCTAAATTATCTGAAGCAAATTGAGTGACAACTTTGGAAATTCATATCTCTCTCATTTGAACTTGTTTCATCATGATCTGAATGTCCATGTGTTGAATTTTAAGTCTAGTTTTATATGAAATAAGAATCAGCTCAGTCAAATATCTGGTTGAAGAGATATAGCCAAAATACCAAACCCATGTTTTGCTGACCGAAAACAGAACGTCTGAAACACCCCGTTTCCTTGAAGTTATCCCATTTCCTTGAGGTTTTGCTCCATTTTTGCAACTTCCTTCGAGGTTTCACCCTAACCTCGAGGTTAACCTTCCCATGAGTTTATTTTAGCTTCAATTTGAGCAGTTCCAACCACCATTTGATCATAGATGCCTCCAATACCATATATAAGAGCTTGAAACATAATATTCCCATTAGATCTTTATAATTTCATGTTTCTTCAATCTCTTCTCTTCTTTTTCATGATTATTCTCCATAATTTAGCTCAAAGAGAACTTTCTTATTTTCATAACTTCTCCTCATTTAATATCTTCATTTTCCAACACCTTATATTGACCATACTCCACACTTCAACTTAATTATCTTCCAAATCTTAACTTGATATCATCTTCTTAACTAGTCTACATTATATTTCACATTAGTTAATAAAAGACAATAAACATATCATGCAAACTTTTTGCTCTTAATATGATGCATCTATATTTGACATCATCAAAACTAATCATATATCTAACAAAAGGATGGATTAAAAGCACTATAAGTAAGGATTTTACGAAACAATGTGCAGTATGCCACACAACACATGAGATATGGAATGATCTTAAGGACCAATTCGGATAAGGTAGTGTGCCACGTGCCTATGACCTTCGTCAGGCTATTGCTCATCTGCTTCAAGAAAATCAATCCATTTTGATGTACTACAGCAAGCGAAAAACCTGTTGGGATAAACATGACTCTTTAACGTTATTACCAAAGTGCTCATGCGGTTCATGCCAGTGTGACATGGCCAAACAATTCCTGGCTCTACGCAAAAGGGATCACCTTTATGATTTCTCATGGATCTCAATGATACGTTTGCTACAATCAAGATCCATATTCTCTCCATGAAGCCTCTTCCACGTACTATCACATAAATGTGTATATATGACGTTGTATATATCGTGGCTATAGGATATCCACTATATATAGAAAGGCGGGATTTGAATTGATGCCCCACCTAGTTATATATATGGTTGTTTCAAAACAACACCATAAAAGTGAGAAAAATATATAGCGGCTTTTGAAAAATGGCCAAATATAAATATGCTGAAATTGAAGCGTCATACATCTGTCACATATATGATGGTTCTATAAAGAAATGCCATATAAATTAAGTAAATATATGGCAATTTTTAAACAACCACTATATTTAATTAGAATATATATGGAAGTTCTTTGTTGAAAAACCGTCATACATATAGTATTTGACGATTGTTTTGAAACAACTGCTATAGAAATGCCTTTAAAACTCGATTTTCACTACGCTTTCATACTTATCAAATTTCAGTCATTGCACACTCTTCTCTACCATAGCCCACACACCAGCCACTTCCGGCATACCCACCTGGATTCTCCTATCGTTCGTGCTCTTCTGATGTACGTCTATTGTGTCTACCTCTCTTCGAATGTGCTAACTGGTAGATCTGGTAAATGGAAAACTTTGTCATTCCCCCATTGTGTGTATTGTACGGAAGTCCTGTTATTTCTTTATAACTTTGCTATTTTTGTGGTGAATTGCATAAATGTGAGAACTTTCTACTTTAAGTATAGTTATCGTTTAGTGTTGAAACTTTTTATAAATATCTAATTGATCTGCACATTCTACAAATTTGGGAATGATGCTAAGCTTTATATATCGTGTGGTTGTCGTTGTGCAATGGGTTATGTATATGGTGAATCACATAAAAGTGGGACTTTGTTACGCTATTTTGATCCCTATTTTTCTTGTTTGTTGCGCTTATATATTATGTTTTGCAAGATCGATCGTCATCATTTTTGTTTTGCAATCTATTTATTGAGCTCCTCGAATGAATCTTCTATCCTTTTAAGATCAATGTATAATATTTTACATTGTGATTTAATCTAATAAAATCATAAACAGCTGGACATTGATCTGTAGCATAAGATTCTCCGAGGGGCTCAATATAAATGGACTGTAAGATAAAATGATGATGGTTGGTTTTGTAAAATAGAAAATGAAATACTTGGCGGTTGTTCAATAACAACTGTCATATATTAATATATATATATATATAGCGATTGTTATTTAACAACCATCATTTATATGTGGCATATACATGACGTTTCTTATTAGAAAATCATCATATTTAAGGAAATATATATGGAGGTTTCCAAACTGCTATATATATATGGCGTTAAAGTATATGGTGATTAGAAACCAACATATATAAGCAAAAACAACTGTCAAATATAGACAATTCTATAGTAGTGACAACTAGGTGCCATATATCATATCGTTGCAGAAGATAAACAACAGAAACTCATATTTGCCACCTCTCTTTCGTTTGTCAAAGCCATCGCTTTTTGAGTATAGGGTGATTGTCATAAGGATAGGGGACTAAGTGTGTCCACTGTAACAAGCTTGGGCACACTCAAGAAAAGTGCTATGAACTAATAGGCTACCCCAGCGACTATAAGAAGCCGAGCCAAGACAAAAGCAATCGTCATGATCGCCATGACCGTTGTAGCCCATTGAAAGCTACTCTCGTCAGCCCTGTACTTGGCCTATCTCTCTCTCTCTCTCTCTACAACACTCATGTAGTGTTTAAACTTGAAGCTCGAAGATTGCCATAATGACACCATACCTCCTGCTACGAACTTAACAAGTGTAGTTCATAAACAGGTATTATGGATACTAGATACAGAGGCTTCGGTTCATAAACAAAGAGGAAAGGAAGTGTTAGGTGGAGATGGGGATGAGATGGCATAGAGAGTGCCACATGTATAAATTAGTCAACTTTAACGGTTAAAACTAACCTTATAAATGGTAGGGGCAATATTACAACATTTGTAAAACTTCTGAATCAGAATTACCCCTTCGAAAACTTTTAGACACCCAATGCCTTTCGCGAAAATTTCCAGAACACTCTTTCCCTTTAATACTAATAAGTAACAATTGGCCCAAAGCACGATTGTTGTGGGTTTAGTGTTTGATTGATAAAAAGGCAGTGTAGTACTGTACAAGTCTTTTATCATGTGAGGTTTATGGAAAGATATATGCAGGCAGTTTTGTACTCTATTGATGATGTGACTTGTTGCAACAAAAAGATGAGGGTGTTAATTGCTGAATATTATTAAACTTTAGGGTGTTATTTGTTCTTTCATAAATATTTTGGTGGGGGGGGGGGGGGGACTTTAGTCCAAAACATTTCCCACTATACTTAAGCATGTTATGTGTTTGTCAAATTTGTCTCTATCTCGTCAATGTCAATGTCTATGCCACTAATCCAATATTAGATAGAGAGAAATTAGATAGAGAGAAAGCTAAATGCAAAAACTCTCAAAAATAGTAAATTTATTTATTATTTATAGAAGTTTTAAACTTTAGTATTAATTTTTTCTTCATTTCTCTTCAATTTTCTCCTTATCTAATCATAGCCTAAATGTGCTATTGGTGACAAGGTCGGGTATTTGGTATTACTAATTACTCAGAAATGAAATATTAACCAACAAATAATAAGTAAGGAACTTGTTTAAGATGCATGGAATAATTGGAAACACTTATATTCATAATTATATATAGCCCGAAGGACTAAGGAGTAGCTTGTATGTGAGTTTGAGTTAGCTTCCACTGAGAAGGGATTCTTGTATTTATTTTTTCCTGCATTATTTACATCTGTTTGGTAATGGAGCCGTTACATGATATTTAATTCATGGTATCCGTAATTCATTCCAAAAGTAGGCGTTTTTTAAAAGATGTTGCAACATAAATTACGTAATGTGTCAGACCTTTGATATTTTAGAAGTGATAATTAGACTAGTTTAGAATTAGAGGATAAAGAGAAACAATTCTAGAATCAGAATCTGAAATTCTAGACCCAAGAAAACAAGTCTCAACGAACAATTCTTCATATATTCTTCCTGTCAATACAACACATAACAAGCTTATGCAGCCTTGCTAGAAAGAACTATCTACGTCCTAGAAAAAATTTAACAATAACTGATTTATAAGATAACTGCGGCATGAAATTACCCCTTATCCATCTGTTGGATCCTAACATAATGACAGCAAATAGAAGCAACGTTCAAAGAAACGCTGGTCAAAAGAAAGAACCGCAATGTTCAAAGAAATATGTTGAAGGAAAGTGAAGAAATTCTGGCCATTGAAATATCTAATCGCAGCTCATAAATTTTGGCGTGGTCGTCAGGTGAGCTTATTAAGCTCACGTTTAGTGACGATTCTTCACTGATAATATATTTTTCTGCACTAATAATACTTGAGTCAAGGATTTATGAAATATAACTGGTACAGGGACACCTCACACCTGTATTTTTTTTTTTAAAAAAAAAAAGCAAACTATTAAGAGGTTAAATGTTTAGCGTAAGAAATTCATGTTGGGAAGCAATGAGGCACCGCTAATGTTGTTTGTCTTATGCGGTCACCTGGTCTAACTAATCTTTTCTATTATATTCTTGTTCTTGCCTAAGCCAAATCCCTAATCAATACTTTAATGGTCTCGAGGGTGAAAATTGACATCAAATTGGTTACTTCACGGAAAATAGGCAGAGAGAAGTTGATTTGGTATAATTATTGGTGCATGATCAATAGGAGGATAAACAAATATTTTTCCGAATGGGATAAACTAGAGGATTTGTAATTCCTAGTTTCTAGAAGTCGACAAGCTTTTCGGGGGAAAAAAGATTATTATGTTATAAATATTACTTATGTGGATTATCATTAACTTATATCTTAATTTCCATATATTAACTTATATCTTAATCTCCATATATTAATATTTTTCGTCAACTAAATCAATACACTTTGTCAAAAAATTTGATAATAACATTGACCACAAAGTCAAGTATTCTTGGCCATTATATTTGATAAAAGAAGTTTAATATTCAAGACAAAATTTGCCTATAAATATAGAAATTAAAGAGTATTGTAAGTATTCCTACGTAAATGATAACAATTGCATATTCATTTCTCTCTTTATTCATCTTATCTTTTACTTCTTATCTCATATTTGTTTTACTTTTATAACATATTATTATTATTATTGTTATTGTTATTATTAAAATTGAGCAAATCTATATAAGAGAGGATCTGACCTGTTGATTTTTTTGTTTTAAAATTTCGCATCATCTCCACCCCTATAGCAACCAGATGCCTTACGCATAAATTATTAAAGTTTCTTTTACTTTCACTGTTCATTTGTCTGTATTTTATGGGCATTTTATACCCTTGAGTTAGCTAGAATACTTAGTTTAATGGTGTATCAATTAGATTACCAAGTGGGTTTCGATTCTCACTATGTTAAAAAGGATCTTTGGGAAGAAGCAACCTGAACCTGATGGCAAAGTTTCAGTAAGGATTAACTATCTAATCCTAAATATAATATCTATTTAATTTTTTTAAGAAATTAAAAAAAATAAATAAATTATTTAATTATATTATATATAATTTATTATTATATCATATATCCATTTATTAGTTATAAAAACAGTTTGAATAAGTATAATAAATTTAAATACTTTAAAGTTATTTTATTAACTTATTTATAATTTTTTAAAAAAATTAAATAAATTTTATATTTTAAAATAAAAAAGTGATAAAAAAAGTCTTAAATAATGTTCCAAAGCTTATAAAAACATATACTCGTAGTTTGTTTTTTTTTTTTTTCCTCCCCCTATCATAGCTTAAAAAATTGAAATACAAATTGTCAGAGGTGATTGAAAGCAACCAATTTAACAAGTGGTTAACATTAACTCATTGACCAAGTGTTCCATCTGAGGATATTTAAGTAATCTGCGTGCCAGTAAAATTCGCACGAATTATTATTTATTAGAAATTGTTTATTGGGTACGGAGAAAAATCATTGTGATGGACCAACAGGGTGGTTGTTTAATATTTTGGAGGATGCTTAGCCTCATTTCAGAGCCCAGACAGTCAAGGCTGTCTCTTTGAAGGGGGCAACGCTTTCTGGCGTGTCATCCGGACACGGGGTTCTGATCTGATCTTTTGCTCAGATTCGCTTCCAATATCCCATTACAGCTCACCGTTTTATTGGCCAACACACAAGTTTCCGACAACCAAAAATATGTAAGAAAATTATATCGAGGTTCTAAATAAAAAAAATTAATATAAAAATATTTTAATTTATAAGTAATGAACTATTATTGATAAATTGAAAAGTTTGGTAGGACTTATCAAAAAATTAATTTTTTTATCTGAGACCTCAATATAATTATCCAAAGTTATTAAAAGCTATTTGACAGAAATAATTCACTGCTTTATGAGAAATAATTTGTGCTTGGCCTATGATAAGAGGAGTGATTTTTTTTAGTAAATAGTTTCTAACAATTTTGAAGGTTTTTTTTAAAAAAAAAAGTCCAATAATTTGTCTTCAGTATTTAAACACCCTTAAAATGATGAGTTACCGTTTTTTTTTTTTTTCTAAGATGAGAAGCTCCCTATAACATCCGGAACTGTGTTGTTGCCTGTATCTCATCACAACCCCACCACCAATTAAAACCTATTAGACTGTGTCAATAATATGCAAAATTTATGTACCCAACATATTGAGAGAGAGAATATTAGAAGGAAGGAGGGCAATGTGGACGAAACGTAATCGCAAGCGTTGTACATTTAAAATTGGAGGAGCCGTTGCCAATAACTTATAGCTTAAATGGCCCCTTACGTTCAGGTCAAAAATACAAAAAAACAAAACAAAAACAAAAGAGGCCGCCTTATCTCTTTTAGGGTATGTTTGGCTTAATGGAGGGGAGAGAAAAAGAGAGTTTGGGAATAATTTTATTTTACCTTATTTAGATAAATAAAAAAGAGAGGAGGGGAGGGATTTTAATAATATAAAAAAACAATCAATAATAGAAGAATATAATCAATAGAAAATAAAATAAACACTGGTCAATGTAAAAAAAATTTAAGTGTAGCATATAGAGGAGAATTAATATTTGTGAGGAAAATTAATATTTGTCATGCAATAAAAAAAATTTTACCTGCAATTTTTAAACTGTGTGTATTGATTTGTTTATCTTATTAAAAGTATGTATAGAATGGTAAAAATATATAATACAGTATGATACTAACAATGTATAACACAAATATAAAAGGGAGATAATTTAGACATATGAAAAAAGAATAAAAACCATGTATATGTTAATTAATAGAAGCCAAAATATAATATTTTCTCTCCAAATTCTCCAATTTTTTAGGAAAGGATTAGGAGGGGGAAATCTTCAAAAAATTTCTCTCATCTTCTAAAAAAATTTGTTAGCTAAATAAGGGGAGAGGAGCAAAATCCCCAATTCCCCTCCCCCTCCCCTCATACCAAACATACCTTAGTGATAAAATGGATGGATATGATGGGTTGGACACGCTCATAAATAGAGTGTTATTCGATTCCTGGGAAAATAACTTAGTTATGGTTTCAGTCGTGACGTTTGGGGAGGTGTCCTAGCTCCAAGGTGTTTAGGTTAACGCCTGAGGGTAATTGACGACTTGCCCTACCCAACATTGGTCACTTAGGATGAATTGAGATTTCGTCCTGCCCTTAAATAGTGAGTGAACCCGGTCCCTTTTTAAAAATTTCTATATGAGAGAGAGAGGGGGATTGATTTGTTTAAATAGTCAATATAAAAGTTTTTTAAGTGTAGTATATAGAGGTTTGTCATGCAATAAAAAAATTTTACCTGCAATTTTTAAACAATGTGTATTGATTTGTTTATCTTATTAAAAGTATGTATAGAACGGTAAAAAAATATATAATACAGTATGATATTAATAATCTATAACACACATATAAAAGGGAGATAATTGAGACCTATGAAAAAAGAATAAAAATTATGTACATGTTAATTAATAGAAACTAAAATATAATATTTTCTCTCCAAATTCTCCAATTTTTGAGGGGAGGATTAGGAGGGGGAAATCTTAGAAAATTTACTCTCATCTTCTAAAAAATTTTATTAGCTAGACAAGGGGAGAGGAGCAAAATTCCCAATCCCCCTCCCCCTCCCCTCATACCAAGCATACCTTAATAATAAAATAGATGGATATGATGGGTTGGACACGTTCACAAATAGAGTGTTGTTCAATTCTAAGGAAGACCACTTAATTGTAGTTCCAGTCGCGGCGTTTGAGGAGGCCTCCTACCTCCAGAGTGTTTAACTTAACGCCTGAGGGTAATTGATAACTTGCCCTACCCAACATTGATATCACCTAAAATAAATTGAGATTTCACCCTGTCTTAAATCATGAGTGAACCCAATCTCTTTCTAAAAATTTCTATATAAAAGAGAGGGGGGGGGTGATTTGAATTTGTAAGGTAAGAACAGAGATAAGATGCTCCAATAATATTCTCTTCAATTTTATTTTGAGAAAAAAAAAGGGCTTAGTACATGAAATTCCCACCGGTAAGAGAGGTTGTTTAACAGATTTATATGAAAACAAAATGAAGAGCCAGATAGAAAGTGGCGTGAAATTGAAAACAGTCACATGACACTGCCTCTGCCTTTTTCAGTTCAGCCCCTCTCTGTCTTGGCTTTCGATCATTTGGACGCATCGCCCTCTAATCATTGCCGCCAATAAAACAAACTTAGTGTGGCCCCTTGCACTTGGCCTATCTATGCACGCCAAGTGCCTCACACCCATCCCTCATTAACAACTAAATGCTTCCCATCATATATCTATCATCAACAAATTTTTGAATTCCAGTATCATGCTCTCATCTTGTTTCATGATCAATCTTTATTGTTGGGTTTGAATGAAAAACTGTTCTTTTTTCACCATTCATAATACTTTGCCTTTTGGTAAAATACGACACTTTGAACTAATGTAAGTAAATGGACAAAGCTTAAAATAACGTTATTGCCAAAAATAACTAGATTGAGTTCTATCTAGCATATTTAATATAGACGGTGCATATTTCATTATAGCAATTAACAATACTCCCTTTATCCCTATATATAAGATATTTTTATTTAAATAGATTTATCTTTTTTTATAATATACTATTTGACTTTATCTCTATAATAAATATATTTTTTTCTATTTTGTTTTCATTCTCTCACATCATTTATTACTCATACACTCTCTTTCTTCTTCCTTTTTTCCATCATTAGCCTCTTTCTTTTATTCATAAATAGGGGTATTTTTAGAAAAACAATCATAATCATATTTCTTACATATTTATTACTTTTAACTAACTTTAACTATTTTTTTAGAACCCCATGCAATTCGATTAAAAGTATCTTGTATATAGGGACGGATGGAGTAGCGTTCATCACTATGATGCATAAAAAATCAGTTAACATGACTTGAAACCCTAAATTCTAAACTTTAGATTTTTAACAAAAGGTTATCATTAGCAAATTGTTGTTACCACATGTAAAAGTTAATATCTGTTTAAATTAAGTTTTGAAAATAATTTTTACGTTTTATAAGATAAATATGTAAAAAAAATTTGTCCCAACTTATAAAAACAACTTTTAAAACTAACTTTCTTTTTAAGGTAACAAACAGGCACTTAGCTCAGTGCCTTAACCTATCTAGTGTTTTAATCCTTTCCCTTTAAATTATCCTTTCTCTCTCTCTTCTTTAGGTTCTATCTTACCAAGTAAACAACAACAACAACAACAAAAAATCAAAAAAAATTATTGGCCCAGCCTGGGATATCTTATCTGCTTGAAGAGCTACGTAATAGGTAATAGTGACTGCATAATCCCTAGGAAACCCAACGCTCCTCTTGGTTTGAATGATCTTGGAATAGTCTATGCCTCTCGTGACACTTGAATGCTTATCGGTCTGTTCACCCGAACTTTTAGAATAAGAACATGCCCTAAAAACCAGGAATACATACATAATAAGAATAATTTAATAATATAAAGAGACAAGCTGTCCACTGGCCACCTTGTCCAATCAAATAAGCCTATATATATCATCCTCACGGGAACTGCCATGTGATGTGAGGTGAGGTCTCTATCCACCCTCCCTCTATATACAAGCATTTTAATTTCCAATTAAATATCAAGAGCAGATTGCTTTTGCTTTACTTAGTTACATTTGTCAAACTCTCAAATGTTTATCTGTTTTATTATCGATGAGGCAATTTTCCTCGTCACTCTCACTCTTATCTGCTACGCTTCTATTTTAGGTTGCCTACTAAACCACGGAAGATAAAACTATTCTTTAAGCAATTTATTTGCTTCCGGTCAAAAAAATCAATTTATTTATTTACTAAATCAGATCCAATGAGTTTCACATTTTTTTGGGTTTAAAAGTTAAAACAGAGCCGCACTATTCACAGTGCAATTTCTCTCATGCGTGATAATTTTTTTATTTGTCTCACTATTCCCCGTACTGATTTATAAGTTAATTAGTTATTTTTTCTTCAGTTATATTTTATCCAGCAAATTTTTGAAAATTAAATTATCATCTCTCCACCTAAAAAATACCCCTCCATTTTTTAATGTAAGATTTAGTTTTTTTTTAAAAAAAAAAAACTAAATAAATTACATAATTATAGCATGCTGGAGTTTATTGTATTTAGATTATACTATATAAGTTTATTAATTAAATAATTTACGTTTAAAAAATAATAAATGCCAATATTTTAACTAACTTATTAGCTTTTTTAATATAAAAAAATAGTCAACGAATTCTTAAATTAAAGATAACAGGTTTGTCTGCAGTTATTACGTGGTTGACTTGGTTGAAGAAATAGCTGACAGCGCTCTTTGAGACCCAAATTCGGAAGGATGGAGGCATGGAGATGAAATAAAAATGGAACAATATTTATTTATTTATTTATTTTTATTTTGAGTTAAGTTGCTTAAATAGTCATTAATTTTTTTTAAAATCCAAAAATAACCACGAACTATTTTTCAGATTAAAAGTAACCATAAACTTCTGAAAATAGTGCAAAATCGTTAAGTTATTGTAGTAAACTGTTAATTTACTGTATAAACCCTTATAAAAAATTAACAGCGCTACAGTAATTTAATGGTTTTGCACCCTTTTTAAAATTTCATGATTATTTTTACTCTAAAAAATAGTTTACGATTATTTTTGTACTTTTGAAAAAAATTGATGGCTATTTAAGCATCTTAACCCTTTTATTTTTTTACTATGGTGGACCTTTGATCCACAAAATCACGGAATTCTAGTATCTGATTATAATTTGAGCTCTTGGATCTGGTGAGTCCGCGAATCAACTAATCCAGACGCCCCTAATCAAATAGGCTCAAAAAGTAACAACATCTTTGAAGCGCCCCAAGAGGAGAGCTCCCAATAAAATTTTCTACACTTTCTATTCTCTGACATCGAACCCATAAACAAATTAATGTGACGCAGATACCTATCCATATATGCCAACTTCTATTGATAAAAAGGAACAATATTTATACCAGCATGCTTTATAAATTATTTGTGTTCAATTATTGTAAAATAAAAAATATTAAATAAATAATTTTCATATATTTATTTTTTTTATGAAGGGTATACATGTTCTTTCATTTTACTTTTATCTCAGTTATGTATTTATATTTCTTTTCTTTCTTTTTAATAAAAATTAAAAAATATAAAATTATCAAAAAAATTATTTATTACTTTACGTACGTGACTTATATACAATATAAATTTTTTAATTATAAGTAACTTATTATTAAATAGAATAGTATTCAAATAAGCACTGAGAAATATAAATATTTATTTATTAGGAAAATAAAATTTAAGTAATGTGTGGGGGTGATGGGATGGAGGAGGGCAACAGGTAATAAATGGGGGCAGCAGGGGAAGGCCGCGTGGTTGCCCGTGGATAGCTTTCCCACTTTCTCTCTCTACAAATACTGATTCAAACTCCTACACCCACTTTGGCACTTTCCCATCCTCCCTTCTCCTTCTCCTTCTCCTTTACGAGCATTTATCATTCTGTGTCGATTCAACACGATTCCCTTCCATTCTCATCTCTCCTCTGTTCCATTTCACTCCTTTCTATAGGCTGTGCCAGCAGCCAGCTGAATTTGCTGCTTCCTCTTCTATTACATGGCGTCTTTGCAGCCCAACTTAGATTCTATTCATTCCGATACGTTGCCACCATCCACTCTTAAAAAGAGCACCAATTTTGGGGCCGATCCTAACAATCAAAATTCTCTCCACCCCGTTCGATGGAGATCTGACACCGAGCGTCGGATCTACTCCTCTAAACTCATCAAAGCTCTGCGCCATGTACTCTGTCGTAGTCCTTCTCTTCCGCCCAAACCTGGCGGCGGTCGTGAAATTCGTGAGACGGCTGATAGAGTTCTTGCCGCCACGGCCAAGGGCAGAACTCGATGGAGTCGAGCGATTCTGGCTTCTCCGCTCGGCCGTTGGAGATTACAGAGGCAACACAAGAAGGTGAAGAAGATGACCAGAGCATTGAAGAAACCAGAGATTCGGAAGGAGAGGAGGAGGTTACCGGCTCTGCAGAAGAGAGCTCGCGTTCTCGGCCGATTAGTTCCTGGTTGCCGTAAGGTTTCCTTTCCGAATCTTCTGGAAGAAACCACTGACTATATATCGGCCTTGGAGATGCAAGTTCGAGCCATGACGGCACTCACCGAATTGCTTGCCGGTGGTGCCGCGCCGGCCGATCGACTCGAGGGGTCTCGACCGTAAAACGTCGAACTGACCCCATTATTCTGCCTGGGTTGATCGCGCCAGGTGTTTTTTCCCCCTCTAGTAAATCGCTCTTATTGGTTTTTAAATTCATGTATTTTATTGTGTATATGATGGCTTTTCTTCTTTACTGAGTTTCAAGATGCCCTATCACAAGTCTTAGCCACCTTTTTATTTTATTTTATTTATGTTCCCATTCTTTAAATTTAAAGGAACATGCACGATACCTGCTTTGATTCCTTTCCTATCTTCTCTTTTTTAAAAATAATAAATAAATAAAAACGTTAGGCAAGTCTGTAACTCTATATTTAAGTGAATTATTATTGGGGCTAAAAATTCATGCATCCGAGAGTAAAAGGAAAAGATAGTAGCTTATTCGTGATTCATTTTTTATGACCATCTCCTTTAATAACATTGATCAAATCCCTAATAATTGATGCCCTTCTTGTCATTGGCGATCCACTTTCCTCGGGATTTGTGTTGCTTTGGAGTTACAACCTTGTATAATTGCGCAATTAAGCCCATGATTTAGCTGCGTGGTCTTGCCTACCGACCTTTCCCTCCCTCCTAGAGGCGCATCGCTTGAAGAGTTGAAAGCTAAAAGGCCGGACTTCAATTTTATTTTAAGGATGATGCGTCAAATTTGTAGACAGAAAGGGATGCCATATGATCCAATTGTATTGTATTTATATTAAAATAACAATATTTGATTGATGTATAGTTATGTCAATTATTATTTAAAAGATTGCCTCTGGCTTCTGTTAGATAGCAAATTATCTGTCATCAACAGAAGCAGTAGTATACCGTACAGTTTCCGCCCCATTTTAAAGTTATCCAATTTGACTTTGCATCTGGCCCTTTGCGACAACTATAATTATCTTGATTGTTTGTTTGGATAAATTGAATTTATAAATAATAAATATAGAATAATTTATTCATTAATAAATACAGAGGAAGACTAAATATTTTTAGCCATTGTTAATTTTTGATCAGGAACTCAAATCACCGGATGAATAAACAACTACAAAACAAACACTAGTTAGTTTGTCAGGACTCTTCTGACTGACTGTAAGGTACAATGATGGGGTTGTGT
>JBAGKO010000010.1:2194330-2205895 GCA_037177275.1 Acacia concinna
TCAACGCTTTATGTTTTTTGTTATAAACTTTGTGGACGTGTATTTTTATCATCAGAAAATCACTTAAATAGCGAAAATTAAATCCTAATAGCCTTTTAATTGACTAATGGGTTACACTCAGAGTATTTTAATTGTCCTAATATATATATATATGATATAATAATATTAATTAAAATATTAACGTGCAAAAACAGCGCTCCTTCTTCCACATCGAAAGATTCTCTCAAGATCGTTGGAGTTAAGTGACAGAACGTTGCTTTTAGAATAGGTAGCTAGTGCATGTTGATGAATGAAATGAAACTTACTTCCCTGCCCCAATAAAAATGATAGTGTTATGATGATGATATGGGAATGGGAGGGAGATAATTTGCAGTTTTGGTTGGTTATCTGTGAGATTTGAAAATGGGGTAAATAGGATGGTGAATATTTATAAATATATAAAGTTGAGGCTGCGTCCCATCATGTGGCCCTGCAATATTCAACCCTTTGAGGCCCCCCACTCATATTGGCTTGCATGTGATGTGAGTGAGAAGAAAACTTTGGTCACATGCGGATTTATTTATTTAGGAAAAGTAAATCGCTCATTGGCTTTTTTAATTCTTGTTTTTGAATGAATTGCGTCCACATTGTTTGTTTCTGGACACGGACAATTAAGGGGTCAGATCATAGACAGAGTCTTCTTGGGACCTGCCCCACCTTAGTGGGTGAACTATTGGCCTCCTTGGAGGTAATTGCCTTTTCTTAATTAAGGCCTGCCACGTGAGGAAGGAACCTTGACAAATCCAACTGTCACGTTCTAGATGGTGGCTTCCCATTTGGTCATCTCATACAAGAAAGAAACAAGGTGGTTCAGGGGCCACGCCTCTTATTGTTATCATTTATATTATTGTAATATGTATTGTTGGGTTCCCATCAAATAAATCCCCTTCCTATTTGGTGTATCTCCCATTAGTCACCACATTTCACATGCTTCCATGTGCCTCCATTTATGAAGCCGCCTATTTCCTTTACTTTTCCTTTCTTAATTCTTTTCAGGGCACTGCCCGCTGCTTGGCTTATTTTAGTTGTAGGGGCAAAACATGATATATATATATATATATATATGCATTTTTAGGCCACGGTAGCCTAGTTTTTGGAATACATCTGCCGTAAGCGGAAATACTCTGTACCTTGGGATGCTTCCATGATTATATAGAGTATTTCAATCTTCATGGCAGGCGTCCTTCACAATTCCAATCAATTGAGCATTTGCCCACAGTATATGTATAAATTAGGCTCAGCTCAGTATTTCTTTGTGGGGTAAACTGCCTCTCATAAAAGCGTAGTGTTGGTGGTCCATTTTAAGAGATAGCTGGCTACGTACGTACAATACCATGTTCATGCGTTTTTTCTTTTTAAACTAAATGCCTATCGACATCCTTTTTCTTTACCAAAAAAAAAAATTAAAAATTAAAAATTTGCCTGGGGTCCCCAGCTAGCGTTGTGTGTATGTCCCCTTTATTGAAATTTCGGTGTGAAAGGTGAAAAAATGAGGGGACAAGGTGAATGGGACCGTCAGTTTGAGGCATGAAAGGGTGTTTGGTATAAAAAAAAGGGTGAGATAGCTTTCACCATGACCAATTGACTATGGACCTCACATGGTTCCAAAAACTTGACATTGAATTGTGTTTGGGGCACTTCACTCAATCAATGTTCACAACCCAACACAAGCTTGTGAAGTAATTATAAGATTCGGGGCCTTTTGGAGCCTAAAGCATCATAATTTGGATAAGACCCTTTGCTGGCTTTTGTTTTGTTTTGTTTTCTTGCACCTTAAAAATCTGCCCAGATATTTTAGACAGCTCAAGGCTTCTCCAGTGTGATGTCAATATTCAAATGTTGACCCCCCCACTACCGAATCATCATCAATTATTAAATTACCAAGAAACGTGCTTGCCAAAATCTCCTCCGTTTCTTTTATGTCAGTTTGAGCAGTGATGCCCCAGCTCCCATTGATTTCGCATGTTACATTAATTAATTATTCTTCTGCTAAATGAAACTATAAATCAACAATCAAGTCAAACTATTATATAATGTATTGGAGGGGAAAAGGAGGAAGAAAAAAGTGTGAGGTTATGTTTATTAGAAACGAATCTTTGTAATTTTGTAGATAAAACTATTCTCTCACTGCTTCACTAGCATGTGTTCTGTTACAAGTCACACGAGCTTGAGTTAAGTTTTGAGAAAGTGGTGATATTTGAGTCGCCCTGTCTCAGATAGTTAAATTGGCCGAAAGAGAAACACGTCACTCCCATCAGCTTGACAATTCAAGGCACATAATTGAGTACGGTTTCCGTTTTTCATCGGTTTGGAAAACATGGGTAAAACGATAAGAACAATATTTTAATATTCTGGTATCTTTCATCTTCTTTGCTTTCTAAAAAATTAATCACTGGTAGGTAGTGATTAAGCATTGATTAAAATAAAAGTGAAGGACTTTTTTAAAAAAAAAAATCCTAAAGGTGCTAATTGTTGAGTAAAAGCAGATTTCTGTGCAAAGGATGAGCCAAAGAACCAAAAGCTGAAAAGGCAATTGAAGATGGATTAGCATGTAAGGTAAGCGCAGCCTTTGTTTTGCAATTGATTGGACGGGGTCGGGGACAGAGAGTTTGGTAAACGACAAAGTTAAAATCGCTTTTGAGCTATCACGGTCCAACAATAACACTTAATAAGGACCCTTACATTGGGCTGGGCCCAAACTCAGTAATCGACAAAATATATGTCCAATAAGTTCCTAGCACCGGATACCAACAAACACGTATTCGATTCTCATTATTGTGTACCCCACAAAAAAAAAACACTCATTATTACTTCCTTTATTTCTCTTTGCATGAAAGTATAAATTATATTTCATGTATTATATATAATATATACAAGTATGAAATTTCCTATGCAACAATATGTGGTTTAAAGAAATCAGTTTCTCTGCGTCCTTTTTTTTTTAATAAACTAGGCAACAAAGCATTTAACTAAGGCCAAAATACCTACAACCCCTCAATTTTAGGTGAATTGCATATAACCCCACTTAACTATAAAAGATTAAATACCACACCCTAATCTTTAATATTTTGACTTTTAGCATCATACCATTAAAATGGCCGTTAGATTTAACGAAATGCATGCCATGTCATACTATTAATATTTATGTGGCATGTCATTTTCATTTATTTCATTTTTATTCTTCCTTAAAACCTATAATTAAACACATGGGCAATGTGGTGATTTCATCTAAAAACAATCCCTAATATTGATGGCTTGCGACATTGTCTAGCTCTCAATCTCACAACTCTGCAACTAGTATGTCTTCTCTACCTAATGCTTGCTTCATATTCTAACCATGATCTTCACTCAAAAATTTATCTTCATGCATCCCACTATTACTTCTTACTTAAATTCCGATAATGGTATTCTACCCAATTCTATTATTTTGAATATCAGGATCTTGTTGTGCTGTAATATATTATTTAATTGAAACGTTTGCTTTCTGTCAACAAGGTGGGTGAGAAAATGGAATGACAGTCTCAACATGTTGAGAAGGATTAGGAAGACAGTAGAGAAAAATGCTAAATGGGGGCTTCATTATTAGGCCTAAATGACATGATTTCTAAAATAGGTTTCTCAAAATCCACACAATCCCGAGATTTTAGCAAAAATGCTATATCTCCATGGTCATCCTTTTTTTTTAATGTTTTTCTTTCCTCTATGTCATTCTCTAAATTAACATGAGCAAATAATACGGAGAAGATTCTGATCTGGTAAGAATGCATCTTTTGTTAGTTGATTGGGTGTATTATAGGTGACATAGTTTTAGTGCAGTTGCTTGGGGACTACAAATTTCATATCCATTTGATATGAAAACTGAATTATATAATTGCCATAAATTTATTATAAGAAGAATGATGATGATTATTGGAATGTCTAAGAAAATCAAAAGTTGAAAGGCATGCATGTCCTAGATGTAAAGAGACAAAAATACAATTATGAAAATTGAATCTAGAGAAAAAAGTTCAAGATTTGAAGATATAGAATGTAAGCAGAGACAGCTAAAGATGCAGACTTGCGAGACTAAGAGCAAGATGATGCCTCAAGCCACCAATGCTAAGGATTGTTTTCAGTCACCACATTACACCTTGTGTTTAATTATAGGTTTTACGGTAGAATAAAAATAAAATAAATACAAATGACATGTCACATGCCACAAAAATATCAATAATATGACATGGCATGCATTCTGATAAATCTAACAATCTTTTTTACATAATGGTACTAAAGATTAAAATATAAAAGAACATGTGTAAGATTTAAACTTTTATAGTTGAAAAAGGTTATATGCAACTCACCTAAAATTAAAAGGGGTTATGAGTATTCTGGCCTTTAACTAACTTCTGAAATCAGTTTCTCTTTGTTGTTCATTGACAATAAAATGATTTTAAATAAAATCTCGATTAAAAAATTACGATTTTTTAAAAATAAAAATGAAAAAGACACGAGGACATGAGACAGGAACTGCAGCAAGCTGGACAGGGCCCAAAATGTCACTAAGCACACGTGGGATCTGTGTTGAGAAACACGGTGGACCCCATCTGTGGCTTAAATGCCCTCCGCTACCCTCAACGCGAACTGCTTCTTTCAAGAACAAAAGAGGGCAAAGTTTTTTCTCCTTAGATTTTCTTTTTTTTTCACCAAATTTTTCTCCTTAGATAGAATATAGGAAAAAGAGAAAATTTCAGAAAATACCATTTAAATTTTAAAAACTCACAAAAGTCTGTTAAATTTAAAAAACGATATATTCTTACCTAAGACCAATAAGTAATTTTTTATAATTTAGAAATAACGTAACGAAAATAAAAAAACTCGATGCTGATTTGTTTTAATACAATTCGTAAAGAAAATGATTAAAATTGTAACGGAAATGACAAAACTAATTTTAACATAGTTCGTAAGGAAAATAATTAGATTTGTAATGAAAATAACAAAACTTAATACTAGTTTGACATAATTCATAAAAGAAATAATTAAAATTATAACGGAAATAATAATGCTCACGATATTTTATCTGAATTTTTAAAAAAACTTATATTAATATTAGGTAGGAGTCTGTCATTTTTTAAGTTCAATAGATTTTTTTGGGGTTTTTTGAAATTTAAATAGCAGTGTTATGAAATTTTCCTGAAGAAAACTGATAAAAAAAAAATCCATGTTTAAAAATTAAAAAATCCTTAGATCAAATTCTTTAAATTCATTTTGTTAGATTTTTCAATCGTATGTGACTGACCATATGTCTTATATTTGAATTATTATCATTTAATTATAATCTAAAATATAATAAATAGAACAAATGATCACATGTGATTAGATAATTTAATAAAATAGATATAAAAAACTTAATTTAAATACCATACTTACAAATGTTGTTGGTGAGGAAAATCTTACATGTTTTTTTACAGAAAAGTAAGAAAGCATCCAGTTACCCCGATTTAATCATTATGACCCATGAAGTTTTTCAAACATGAACTTTTTACCCAATTTCCTAAACTTTAAGTTCATTATTTTAACTCTGAACATATTTGTCCGTGTCAACACTAAAAATTGTGAGATTACAACTAACGATAACATATATGCCTGGGGAGTGTGCCCGAGTATAATCCAAGCAGGCAATGGAGCCTTCTTTTTGGGCCAAATTACTGGGACAAACATTGGTCTACCTAACGACTCTTTGCCCAATTATGCAACAAAAAAGGCCTCGAATTGATTTCCGTTTCAGCTGGAGATAGGTGTCTAAAAATGTTTTAAACAAAAAAAAAAAAAGCCTAAAAATTCAGGGGATAATCTTAGAAAAATACTAAGTAAATATATAAAATACAATCTAATATGTTGAAATGTAAAAATCCCAAATCTCAGTAGGAATATGAGATTTTTAAAATATATATAAAAGAAGAAACTGTGCCCTTAATTAGGATATACTAATTGTATAGCGTTAATTATAGAGTAACCCTTAAAACATGTCTTCTAAATAGGTTCGCAGAAGTTGTTTTTTTTTTAAATTGATGTTGTGAATTAAGGTATTGATGTTAGGAAATAGGAAATTAATATTGTTAATTCTTTATTAAGAGAAACTTCGTTTCTTATATATATTCCAAAAATCTCATATTTGTACTGAGATTTTAATTTAAGATTTTTATATTTTATTACACTAAATTGTCTTTTCTACGTTTGCATGACATTTTTCTGAAGAAAAGCTCAAGTCATTTGAGACTGCTGCCTCACAAATATAGTATTTGCCATTCACAAATTTTCCATCGGTTGAACAAATGAACTTGGGGCTGCAGAGCCATAATGAGCACACCGGAGAATATTCAAAAGATTCATGCTTGTTTTGTTATGCACTGAGATTGTGATCGTCCTCCCTTTTTTTGCCCCCATGTTTTTTAAATTGAATTAATCAATGATTAATTAATTAATCAGCAGTTGCTGTGTTTCAGCTGCAGACATGATTTTGAGTTGTTTGTTCTTGTTTATCATAGAACAAACAATAGAACTAGATCGTACTAGCGAGTTGAACCGGTACTTTTCAGTTCAGAACAAGAAAAAGTCGGGGGTAGGGGTTGAATCGGCGAACTAATTAAACCGGTCTACATTAAAAAAGAAAACAAATTGTGCTTTGATTTAAAATTTAAAACTTAATCCTATAATTCATCATTTGATTTATACAACGATAATAATTAATAGGTTAGATAACTGTAGCATAATCACAGGCATCATAAATGATACTAATATATTTTAAATAATTTTTTAAAATATTTCCATTTTATTTATAGAAATTTTGAAAACGTATTACAATATTGCCATTTATTTTATTATTATCATTTAAAATTTATTTTGTTGTCATATATTTTGTTGACTTTCATGTCTATATGGTGTTACTTTGTTATTGTCAATTGAATTCTAATATTTTAATATAGTCAGTCTAACATCAGTTGAATCATTAAACCTTAAACTAGTAACATAATTGATTCATTGCCTGGTTCATTTTTTGTTCCTTTTTGTTTACCAAATGCCTCTACTTACTATATAACGAGATAAAGATAAGTAAGGAAGTTGAACAGAGACACTTCCAACCCACACTGATCTAGTAAAGGGCAATTAACAAAAATATGCTTTAGACTTTATTGTCTAGCAAATCTGAAAGGGCGAGATCCATTAACACATAAATATGATTATTTAATATATCAACTGAAGGGACTGCATCATTCAAAATTTTTCAAACTAGAAGCGAGTCCTTTAGTGGCAAAGATATTGACCATAAAAATTATCAAAATTCATCATTCACTTTTGATAGTGTAGAACCAGAAATGAGCTTGTATCTTGCTGAAACCTTGTTTACACCAAATGCAGAAAGGAAACAACTGAGCAATATATCAGATAATATTATATATCCATAGATATTTTAATTTACACGACTTTAAGAATACGAAGCATACCATAAGAATCAATGATCAAAACCTTTTAAGGCTAGTTTGAATTAGTAGTAGGAGAATTGGTTTTTGTTTTCAATGTGGCTTTTGAAAATTTAAAATAATAAAAATTCATATTATAAATGTGATTTATATTTGGATTAACGGTAGTATAAGTGACAATAATCAAAACCTTTTAAGGCTAGTTTGAATTACTAGTAGGAGAATTGGTTTTTGTTTTCAATGTGGCTTTTGAAAATTTAAAATAATAAAAATCCATATTATAAATGTGATTTATATTTAGATTAACGATAGCATAAATGATTTTTTTTCAAAAGCCTCTTATGTCAGCTTATTTTCAAAAGCCACTTTTAATTTAGAAGCTCATAAAAAAAATGAAAAGCCAATCTAAATAGGTCTAACTTTGACTTTTAAGCCAATGGGCTTTTTTTCCCCATAAAAGCCTTCCCAACATGCTCTAAAGAGTTAAACCTCCGTTAGTGAAAATATTAAAAAGATCTAGTTATAATATAAAAATCAGCCCTTTGTCATGACAGTGCAATGAGAGACGCATCCTCCTTCTATTTTTGTTGGAAAGCCCATTTGAAAAGGATATGTTTCATAACTAGTGGCCTTGCCAATTATCACATCCACATCCTAAAGATTTTAAGTGGATTTAGTTAAAAGATTTTATTTGAACTTGTGTTTAAACCGTGATTTGAAGTTAAAAAAGTTTGAGTGATTCATAAAAGTTACGATCAAGATAGGATTTGTTGCAAGAAATCACAATGTCCGTTAAGATGACTCTATTTATTTTTTCCTCCCCAGTTTAAGCTTAATTAAAGATAATTAGTAATTAGCAAATTACTTTCTTTTTTTTAAACAATTTTTGTCCTTATAAATAATTATAATTTTTTATGTCATTGTAAATAATTGCTCACTCCAGCCCCCTTATAAACAACTTTATCTCTCTTACAATTTGTTCTTTTTTTTTTTTTTTGAGCAAAACAATTTGTTCTTAATATAAACAACTTTCTTTTTTAATATCAAAATTTAACATCATTTTCCTTTTCTATCCCTATTAAATAGGGAAAAATGGTGTCTTCACTAACCCTTCTCTCCACTTAATATTTCAACCATTGGAGTATGTTTTAATGGATGAGATTTAATGCTGCCCATCAAATATTATTATAATATTAAATAAAATGTAAATATACCATTATGATATTGTTATATATAATTAAATCTCATCTATTAAAATATGATCTAATAATTGAGATATTAAATGAAGATAAAATGGAGAGGAAAATTAGTGGATACACTCCTTTTTCATTAAATAGGGAAAAAGAGTGTCTCGGTGACCCTTCTTTCTACTACCTCACTCACTATTCATTCTCTCTCATATAATAGAGAAATGCTTTTCTCCCTTATTTTACCATCCATTGCCCCTCCCTCACTTTTAAGTGGCATTGTTTGGCAAGAAAAATGGGAAGAAGGGAGAAATACTCCACTGTGCAGGCGGAAGGCGTTAGGAGATAGGGCCTAGAAGTTTGAAGCTTTCCTTGTCTTTTTTGAACAATGATCCTATTATTGTTTATTCTACCTGTCACTTCCTCTTTCCTGTTTTATTCCATTGAAAAAATAAAAATAAAAATTTCAAAATTTAAAGTTAAGATTAAGACTTGATTTTTATTTCTTTCCATAATAAGTCTATCCCTATACTTTTTGCGTAAATTCTCTTCTTTATTATCTATTTACTAATGCTTTGTTTGCTAATATTTTAAGGATTGTTCTCTTTGAGTTCTCCTTTATTTCAAAGAATTTGGTCAAGAATCATCTTAGCATGTGTTCCCATGAAAGCAGTTTTGGTCGCTAGATGGATTGCCAATACTTCTTTAGAAGAGTCTCGCTGTATTGATGGAGTATCTCGACTCTCATGCCAGCTGCAAGCCTACTCAGTGTATAGTGGTTAAGCAACTCTAAGCCTATTAATATACTATCAATGTATTGAAGAACTTCCTAGTATTTGTCTTTCTAATTTATTTGTTGGTGTCTTCCTTTCAATATATATGTTTATATACTTTGGTTGTTTCTATAATATGATACAGTGTAACTATATTTGATCTTAATATTATTATCCTTGTTGGCGAAAAAAAAACTAATTAAAATATAACAACTCGGACAATGTTAATCCTAGTTTGCTACTCATATAATTCATATTATTTATTTCTCCTAAAAAATAAATCTATTAATTAAGATTTCACAAATAATAAAAAAGTAAATATTGTGAAATACTTTAATTTTATTCAGCTAATATTTAGGAGGTACCAAATAATTTCATAAATTGTTGTTATTTAACTGGTCAGATAAAAAGAAAATTTGGAATTCTTAAAATAAAAATAAAAAGTTGAAGTCCATCTAGCATTAAAGGTGTATATAATATTTTAAAGTATTTTATGATGCAATTGTGCACAAAAAAGGAAATAAGGTGGTGGGCTTCTAGGTGTACACTGGTTAGTCCTTTGGCCCATTGTGTTTAATAGGGCATTGACACCCCATTGATGTATTGGGGGAACCCATGGTCCGGTCTTGTGCTCTGTGGATTTTGGCCGGTCCATATCACTTGATCGGTGAGCTTGTTGAGTTGAACTACCAGTCACATGGGTGAGTACTAGCCCATGGGTTCAGTCAGAGGAAATAAGGTGGGGAGAAATAAGGAGGTCAGAGAGTGAACTGTTATACACTCATAAGATAAATATGATAATGAGACTATGTTATTGTAAATTGATATATCTATTTCTATGTGACATCTTTGATAATGTTATGTATGTATTTATAACTGTTCCCACTTGACACCTCACGGGCACTTACTTGTATGCTTAATGAGATGAACTGTTGGTTATTGAGGCTTTTGTCTTACCCCGTCGTTTTAACAATTTTTCAGGTGGTAGTTCTCATGAGGATCCGTCAAGGAAGACTCTGGAAGCCTAGGCTACTCCTGCTAATAGTAGTGCTTCTATCTTTTTAGTTATGCATGATATTGTATATTGCCACATTAGGACTCATCTTACATACTCTGATTTAAATTGAGGATTTGATGCATGTATTATATACTTTTGAATTTCTCTGTGACTGGTTAACTTTTGATGATTTTGGGTGGCCTAGAGGCCTTATAATTGTGTCCTGAACTTGTGAATCCACATTTGGTTTGATATAAATATTTTGGCATGAAATGGTGATTTATTAAATTAAAGTGCTAAACTTGAGAGTAAACATTCATTAAGGGCTTAGTGAAGCTCAAAGGCTAATTATGTGCTGGAATTTCTATTAAAGGATTGTATGCTTTTAATTATGATATTGGTTTTATTCTTTTAACCATGATAGTTCCTTTAAATATTTGGATTTAAACTTTTCTATTATGGTTAACTCATCTAAATCATTTATTACATTGTAAAATATTTGTTTATTATGGTTATAAGAAAAGAAGGCTTTTTAAGGACCAAAATATGTAAAAAGCCGCAAAAGAAAGCAATCACAATGTTGTAGAGGGAAGCAAGTGGGACCAAAGGCAAGAAATTCCAAGAGTGTCACTCAACCTTTAAAGGATATGAAGCTCTGAAAGAAGAAAAGTGAAGATGAAGAATAATGTTTTGAGAGAGTTGTAGAGAAGTAGAATCAAAGAAGAGAGGGAGAAATAAATATGGGAGGCTAAAAAGTAAAAAGGAGGGAAGTAAATAAGTGTGTGTTAATTTTTTTTTTAAAACTTTTGGGGACTTGTCAAGCAAGCACCACAATAGGTAGTCTATTGACAAATCTCATCTATTTTTTTTTTTTTTGATCAAGAAGCAATTTGATAAATTACTCATAAAGGTTTAGATAAAAATAGTGCTAGTTGATGATAGTTACTTTGCAAACAAGGAAAAGTGAATTAAGTAGTATATCTCACTTTGATGCTGAAACGTAACAATGGGTTTATTGTCTTAATAATGATTGGTCTTTATCAAATTTGATTAATATATTAAATATACATATGGATTGAATAAATTCGTTAAAAAAATCCTAAATACAAAAG
>JBAGKO010000010.1:2290340-2304095 GCA_037177275.1 Acacia concinna
ATAATATGGACTAATATTGTAATTTTAATTTTATTATCCAATTTATTTAAATTACATGTAAGGGTTGTGATGTGATACAAATTATTTTTACATTAGTCCATATTATAAGATGATAAAATGAAAAGAGAAAGAAGAAAAGTAGAAAAATGAAAAAAGTTGGTTTGGAAAAGTAATAAAAAGTAGCTTTTAAAAAAATTAGCTTTAGAGAGAGAAAAAAGTTGGTTTGGCGTTAAAATGGCTTTTACAAAAAATAGGTGTGTTTGGATTTTTTATTCAAAATGGCTTTCATATTTTTTTTTCTGCATAATATATTACACTACAATTTTTTTAAATAAATATGCGTTAGCCTAATTTTTAGCATATTCTAATATGAACTAATGTTGTAATTTTAATTTTTTAATCTAATTTATACATATTTTTGTATTTATTATTAATTTTTATTATCTTCTAATATGAATTAATGTTGTAATTTTAATTTTTTAATCAAATTTATACATATTTTTGTATTTATTATACAATTTTATTGTAAAAAAAATTTATATCATATCTCAACCCTTACATGAAATTATTATAAAAGTCAATACCCTTTTTGTCATTTTACTGTAGTAAAAGTCATTCAGGTAATTGTAAAAATATACGTTGGCTTAATTTTAATTATCTTCTAATATAAACTAATGTTGTAATTTTAATTTTTTTAATCTAATTTATACATATTTTTGTATTTATTATTAATTTTTATTATCTTTCAATATGAACTAATGTTGTAATTTTAGTTTTTTAATCTAATTTATACATATTTTTGTATTTATTATACAATTTTATTGTAAAAATAATTTATATCACATCTCAACCCTTACATGAAATTATTATAAAAGTTAATACCCTTTTTGTCATTTTACTGTAGTAAAAGCCATTCAGGTAAAATTTATCCAAATATTTTCATTTTTTCAAAACTAACTTTTTCACAAAAGTTATTTTTAAAAGGCATTAAAAAAAAAGACATTATGAAAAAAGCTATTCTATACCAAAAACTATTTTTAAAAGTTGTATCTAAAGGACACTTATTTAAGCCCATTGCTCATCCCATCAACTCCACGGCCTGTTTCAAAGACCCAATAAGCAGAGCCACAATAATTCTTTTAAAAATAAAATAAAGGTCAAAGTTCAGTAAAAAAACAAACGCAAAAAAACAAAGCCTAGACCACAGTGTCCCGTCTCCGCATCATTAGTCATTAGATATACTAATACAACTATACAATCTCCATTATGTTATATGTGTGTGTGTGTGTGGGAAAAACTATTTATAAGTATTTGCTTTTTTTCCATTTATTTATAAGTATTTATCCTGTCACTCAATTTGTAATTGTGTTATTTCCTCTTAATTGAATTACTAATTCTGCTGTGTTAAACTTTTCCTTGTTAGCACCGCTAACCTTTGTACAGGAGTTAATTGTACAAATAGAGCAAAATTAAACATTTAATTAGGAGAAAAACACAGGCACCAAATTGAAAATTGAGTAAAAATATCGATTCCCACAAATAGGTTTCACTGTGTACGTATATAAAAGCATATCAGTTCCTTGAAGTCAAGATTTGAGACGTGCCTACATCTGCATAATCACTGAAATAACCGTATACAGATAACAAAGAGTTGGAAAAGCTTGACGCACTGAACAATCTAAATATATAGACAAAATTGAACCGAAAAAGACATTGCGATGGATGAGGAAGTATTTTACATATTTTAATTTGTTGTAAAATGTGCAGGCCAAAGCTTGAACGCAAGTCTTCTGACTCCATACCTGGACGCCTTGTCAGGATCCACGTTCTCAAATGGAGCAAATTTTGCAGTGATTGGTTCCTCTACCCTTCCTGAATTTGTTCCTTTCGCTTTGAACATCCAGATCATGCAGTTCCTCCATTTCAAGGCCCGTACCCTCGAACTTGTAGCCTCTGGTAAACTTCCCTTGCTCTTGTTGGCCCCTCTTTCAATAATTTGACCATTTTTCTTTCCTCTTTCTTTTATGACCGGTTTCTTCAGAATATGTATTCATACCGACTTTTCTGGTTTTCCAAATATTTTATGGATTAAAGGTCATTTTTGTTGTAAAAGTTTTGACGCAGAAGCAATTTTGCTTCAAAAATTTTGAAAAATGAGCAATTTTGTCCGGACCGTTATGTTAATTTTAATCGTTAGTTGATTAAATATATTAAAATCTACATTCATTTATATCATTTTTGTTAAGATATAAATTTGCCTGCAAATTTATACATAATTTATTATATATTTTTTGAAAATTAGATTTAAGACTTCTATGACAAATTTGCACTTTAAAAAATAATATGTCAACTAACAATTAAAATGAACAGAGTTAATAGTGAAGGCAAATTTGATCACTTTTTTAAATTTTTAAGGTAAAATTGCCCTTAAAAAATCTTCTAGGGAAAATTGCCCTGGGTGAAAACTTTGAGAGTAAAAATGCTCTTTTAACTCATATTTTATTGTCCACAAGTTTAGTATTGAGAGTGAATTATTGGATCAAATTATATTCCCTTTAGATTCTAGTGGATCATTAGCCTGTAAACTATTCTTATTATTCTAACTTAGGCGCAAAAAATTATATCAACGATGCTGGGTTTCGAAATGCACTCTACATGATCGATATTGGACAGAATGACATTGCCGATTCCTTTACCAAGAACCTCTCATATGCGCAAGTCGTTAAGAGAATCCCAGCGGTTGTTGCAGAAATTGAGAGCGCTGTTAAGGTCAGTCCAACAATCTTCAAAATAATCGAGTAAGATACTGGTTCTACAATTTCTTGGTGAATAATGTGTCTGGCATTATATGCAGAGCTTGTACAAAGAAGGTGCCAGGAAGTTCTGGGTTCACAACACTGGACCATTGGGCTGTCTTCCTAAATTAATCTCATTGGCTCAAAAGAAGGTTGTGGATTCACTTGGATGCCTTTCTAGTTACAACAGCGCTGCAAGATTGTTCAATGAAGCGCTGCTTCATCTCCTTCAGAAGCTAAGAACTGACCTGAACGATGCTACCTTAGTTCATGTGGATATTTATACCATCAAGCATGACCTCATAGAAAATGCCGCCAAATATGGTAAGCATTATTAGCATATGTTCCCCTTGTAAATTACATACCTATTCTTGCGTGAACTGTGAGAGGTTGATGAGATTTGTGATCGTAATGGTGATTAGGTTTCTCAAATCCATTGATGGCGTGCTGTGGATTCGGAGGGCCTCCCTATAATTTTGACAAGAGAGTGGTATGCGGCCAACCTGGTCATGAGGTTTGTGGGGATGTATCTCGGTATGTGAATTGGGACGGAATTCATTTTACTGAGGCTGCAAATACAATGGTGGCTTCTAAGATACTTTCCATGGCTTATTCCACACCTCGCATGCCTTTCAATTTCTTCTGCAGCCATTGATTGATCAAGACCCAATTGATAATCCCCTGGTTCATAGAGGAACTTAGAGACGATCAATATCAGTGTCCAATCATCATTTTACTATCAATTTATATGCCTGTTTGAAATGACTTATAAGTTATTTATAAATGACTTACTGTGGAATACAATTAAGTATGTGAGAATGGTCTTTTTTGTATTGCGCAATAAGTCACTTATAAGTGACTTATTTGAAGTTACCAAACAAGCCCTATAACTTCCCTTTCTTGATATTATTACATGAGTTTTTAATTTAAATGTTCACCTTCGGACAACTTGGTTTTGTTATCTCCTAATTCAATTGGAGGTATTTGTTCTAGTAACGTGACCATAGAATGAAACGTGGTTTTAAAAAAAACAAAACAAAACCAGGAATACTATTAAATTTTAAAATTAGAATATATTGTTAGGAGAAAATAGAATCTTGACATGTGAATTCAACAAGTTAATGCATCCCTACCCTATGAAACCTTGGTGTGTGTCCGGTGAAAGCCTATTTTAAGGTTGCTGATGTGTTCTTTGGTCTCAACGAATATTTTCTTACCCGCGTGCAGTGAACAAGTCGCTAGAAAATGACTGGGCAGGCCAAGCCTGCCAGAGAAGATGACATGTGATCGTTCCCATGTGAACAAGCCTACCTTAACAAGAAAGTTTATTCTTTTATGATGCTTCTTTTTTTTCCCCCCCTACTGTGTGTTTACCACAGGGTACAGCAGGTAGCGAGACTAGGGGACCTACCTCTAGAGTTTGTGAACAAACTGGTTACGTTTGTAGAAGAATCCAAAGGAGGCTTTGGGGATAAATGGGTCCTCATGTGGGCTGTATCCTAGCAGGCTTTCATATTTTACCCGCTAATGGCGTTTTGATGCTTATCTCATTATTAAATTCCTCTAACCGATTACCAAAAAAGTAAGATTACCAAAAAAAAAAAAAATTCCTCTACCCTCTTCCAACATGCTTGATGTCATCCTATTGCATCATTCCTACCTTAATTAATGACGTCTTCACTTTGCATTCCAATCTCCTTCCCTTGTTGCCACTCAAGTCACTCAGCTTATCCTAAGTATGTTCACTTAAGTTGAAACAAAATTTGTATAGTTATTGTTCTGTTTGAAGTCCCTCATATTCTCTTGTCATCCTCTTTAGTCCTCTTCCTTTATTTTAATAATTAGATTAGCATCTATTGATAGTTCAAACTTAATCTTTTATAAGAGAATTACTAAAATTTTCAATTATAAAAAGAAAAATAACTAATTATATATAAATTGCTAGATTTTGATATGAATAAATCATTCAAATGTCGGTGGTATGATTGAAAAAAAAAAAGTAGAGGAAAGAGAATATGAAGGGAAGATAAGAGATCTTAAACCAGTTATTTATCACACCACAAGTCACAATTGAAAAAATCGTTTATGAATGCAACCAAATAAGCTTTGTATTTGTTGCAGACCTATCTAGACTATATCAAATTACTCACTCCATTCCTATTTATAAGACCCCATAGACTTTTTTAGAGAATCCTAAAAAAGTTAATTACATTACTTAATAATATCATATATTGTATTTTATTACATTATATAGTAGTTCATAAGTCAAACAACGTAATTTGAAGAAAAACAACAAATTTTAATGTATTAAAGTAATGTAATTAGCTTTTTTAAAATTTTCTTAAGATTATACAAAAAAATCAACAGAATCTTATAAATAGAAATAGAGGGAGTATGTCATTACTAACAATGAAACATTGTCTTGTAAAACCACCGCATGTATTTATGCAACCAAATAAACTTTGTATTTGTTAAAAGAACTTTGAAAAATATTATTTATATACTAAGGATGTTAAATCCAACTAATTAATTTGAGTAGGCTAAAGATATTAGTTAATTTAGTTAATATAATATTATTTTTTTGTAAAATACTTTAATAATTTTCCTTAATTTTCTTCATCCTCTCTCATTGCGGTTGAGGGAATATCATTAGGGTTAATTTAAGAAACAAAAGATAAACATATTATTACATAGAGCACTTTAAGAAACAAACAAGTACTCCTTCTAGTTTATAATATAGAGCATTTTAATTAATTTATGAGAAAATAGGAAGTGACAATTAATTTATTAAATGTTTTATAAATTGAATTTTTTTTCACTTTTACCTTTATTAAAAAATATATTTGAACATTTAATGATTGAGCAAATAAGTATTCCCTTCATATCTATTAGGGGTGTTCATGGGTAGAGTCAGGCAAGGCAAACCCCAATGCCCAATGCCCTGTTGGAAAGATCTTTTGTAGCCCGATGCCTCTTGGCAGAAGCCCTAATAATTTTGGGCTGGGCTAAGCAAGGTGGGTTTCTTTGCTCAAGTTAGTAATACTTGCCACACTCTATGTAAAAGAGCAATCTTCAATCATATATAATAAATAATATTATAAACTTCAAATGTAATCCATAATTCTACACTATGAAATATTCAAAACTAAGCCTACAACTTAAGTCTTGAAAATAAAAAATAAAGTTACTATATGTCTTCCATAGTCCAAATAATATTTTTTGCATAATAAATATATAATATATTTACATAATATTTATATATGAGGTAAAAAGTATAACATATTTGCATATGATATAATATAATATAATATAATCAAACATATTTATGTAATCTATAATATAAAAAAAATTTACATAATATATATATATACTGGGCCGATTCAAATGGCCGGCTTGCAAATATGCCCAGCCCGAATGTGCCTTTTTTTTTTTGTTATTTTTGGGCTAGGTGAATTTTTTATAGGCTCAGGTGGGTATACTAGGCGTTTGGGCTTCATGAAAACCCCTAGTTTCTATATCATCTAAATTACGATATTATAAAAAAAACAGTTAAAAATAAGGATTAGAGTTACTTTCGTCAAGTAGGTCCATAAAACTAATCAAAGTGTGCCATATGTATGTTTTTTCCCATATCAACACTTAACCCTAAAACATCATCTAACACCATTAACTCCAAAATATGATCTAACATGAAAAAAAAAACATACACATGACACATTGTAATTGGCTTCATGGACATACTAGACTTAAGTAACTTGATATAAGTTTTATCTTAAAAGTAATTACATGTAATAATTATATAAAAAATTTAATGTTTTTTTTTTAAAAAATGCATGTATCTATGAAGAGAGAGAGAGAGAGAGAGTAATATTTCATTAAAAAAACAGAGAGAGAGAAAGAGTAATAACAACAAAATGATGAAAGGAACCTATGGAATTTAATGATTAAGGGCAAAATGAAAAAAAAAATTGCATTTATTATGAGGATGGAGTTATAAGAGCAAAACTAATAAATCAACATGAATCATCTAGAAGAACCCTAGAAAACTTTTATATATGGGGATGGGGGAGTACTAGCTATAAGAACAAAACTAATAAATAATCAACATGCATGAATTATCTAGAAGAATCCTATGTTGTTGTTATAGATCGAGTATGATTTAACGTGGACTGTGTTATTATACCGATGTTGATTTTAAACCACACTATTTGTTACACACGCATCGAACTTTCTCGACAAAAACAAAGAATTTGCGGAGGATGTCAGAAAGATGAGGAGATAAAGGAGGAACTGAGTACATAAGAAGTCTGTTTACGAATATAAATGACTCATTTCCGACGCAAGATCATATGGGATGACAGTTAATCGGTATTCCCAGATTGGCAAAATACTAGCACGCTATAAAGAAAGATTGAGGTCTAACTTATCTTCTTCATTAGCCTCTTCCTCACGTGGCGGTGCCGGCGGAGGCAGAGGTGGAGGCGGCGCAACTTCTGCGATTGGCTTCGATTCCCTGTCGTCGGAAGGCCCAGCTAGGTGGGTGCTTCTAATAACGGTATCATGAATAAAATCCTCAGGTTGAAAAGTTGGGTTCCAAACATTCTTGAGCTTGTCTTCCTCCAACTTCTTATTACTCTCTCTCCCCTTAGAGATTCGATCACGAACCTCTTTAGTGCTTCTTATCAAGGCAAAGAACTTCTCCATCTTCTGCTCCTCGCTCTCTTCTTCGTCGCCCTCCAGTCTCCTCTTCCTCCTTCCTCCATCCATACTGTGGCTAGTGTATGTGCCAGAGACAAAGAATATGAAGAAAGAGTAAAGAGAGAACAATACTATATATATGCTCAACAGGGGTACAACTGTGAAGTAACGAATGAAGAGATCTAAACTTCAAAGGGAACAGAAAGTGACTAGTTGGCCTAGTTGATTTTTTTGCTTTACTGCTGTGGAGATGGTGAATCGGGTAGGGGGTGGTATGGACATGGTATGGGCGTTGAGGGTCGATTGGGTTCTGATTTCAATGACCCAAAAGCGTGTAAATTGACTCATAAAAGGGGTCAAATGCCGCGTGATTTTACGTGAGATAGGCAGTGATAAAATGACAATAATACCCATCAACTTTTTTTTTTGGGTTCCAAAAACTAGCTCCTTGCCTAATCTTTACATTTTAATCTCGGGAATTTTTTATTTCTGTTGGGATTAGGACTGGGGTCCACAACATCATGACTTCTTGTGACGGGATCACAACTTTTTTATTTTTTATATCTCATAGCTTAAGTTATCGTTTTTTCTCTGTGTTTTTATTTTTATTAATTAAATTATCTTTTTAACAGATTTGTATCACATTTTAGTTGAAGTTAATATATATATATTGTGATATTAAATTTAACTATATAGTGTATAAAAATAATAACAATAAATATTATTTTTAAAAATTTGTATATTTGTTATGCCTTTATTAATTGTTAAATATTCACTTTAAATAATAGAATAGGAAGAATTTAATTAAAAAACATTTTTAAATTTTTTTATATGAACTGTGAATCCCGATCTTGGTTTGATCATGTTTCTGATAATATTGGGATCTAACTAGAGCAAAAAATTGAGACTCAGATAGGGATTGGGTAACCACAATTTTGAGTTTAAATACCCCTAATTAAGAGTGGCCGACAAAATTCATGGTGGTATTGGATGAAAAACTATTGACACAACAAAAGGCAGAGATGTCCACATTCTCATTACTATCACGCGGCCTCCAATGAAATTCATACATGCACAAAATTGGCAAGAAAATTTTTTGTACATAATGAGACGGGGTTGGATGCTGCTGCTGCTACTACTACTACTTACTGTAAATGGAAATTTACGTCATTTAGTTATGCTCCATCCCCTATCGAATACTATGAAACACTCACTGTTTCAAAAATATAACACACCGTTTTAAATTGAATGTTAATTAATTGATTTCTTTAAAAATTTGTACCATTCATTAAAAACTTGAGATTTTTTTAAAATTTATCTTCCTGAAAATTTACTTATCTATTTTTTCTTAATTGGAATATGTACAGAGATGAGAGCCGTCCCCTAATAGTAATAAGTAGTAACTGAATGTGCGGGAGGGGAGGTTGATTACTTGAGAACAAAATAAGGAATACGTTAGGTGTGGATAGAGATGGAGCTGACTCTATCTCTTGTACCTCAATTATAAGGCAAGCCATGTTCAGATACACACAGTTTTTCATTTTAAACAATACTCTTCTCTTGTTGGTATGAATCTCAGATTTTTCATCTTGGTGAGATGAAATCAAATAACCTGACTCTTCCAACATGTATAAACACTTCAAAAATTAATTTTTTAAATGTACCTTTATTTTTTAAATTTGAAATTATTCTTTTTTTTTAAATTGAGCTCATAAGTTCGGGCAGGCACTAACGGCCTCAAGTTATAACGACAGGATCGAACTCATGACCTCCTCCCATTTAAGAGATATTATTACACCAGGTTACAAGGCTTTCATAAATTTAAAATTATTCTTATGTTTAAGTGACACAGAAGCATTTCTCTTTCAACGCGTGACAGAGCGACAAAAGGAATCTTCAATTTCACTCTTCTGTTCTTGGTGGTTTCGGGAAGAGCCCATATTCATATAGAGAACACTTAACTGACGCCTTGAAAGAAGGGGAAAAAAGGAGGTAACTACTGTCCGCTGCAATTGTAAGGTAACTGAAGTCCGCTCTTATTAGACGCTCATTTTCAACAATGGCGATTTTTTTAAAGAAAAGATTTCTAGGAAAAAAAACAATAATTGATAGGATAATCCAATTCCATTTTGAACGTTCTCCTTCGCTGTTTGAGAGTGACCTGGACCAGCACCTTCCATTACCAACCTTTCTGTTGTATTGGAATTATCTGTCTTCCCCCTGTCTGCTTTACTAAATCTGATCGGAATCTTAACTAGCTTATCTACTCTGACCGGATAAGACTGGTGGGTCTTTCCTCTTTTTCACCAGTTGGAAGATTACGAGTAAGGGAAAAGCCCCGAGTTTTGTTTCTTAATTTTTATAATGCATGTTTAATTCAATTTTAGCGATTTCTTTCGGAAATAATATTTCTGGGTCTTCGTTATACCCGACTTGATCACTCGGGTTTCTGATCATAGCTTAATTTGATTGGCGCCTTGGCAGCATGTCTGGGTTTAAAGAGGTTTTGGTGGGAATTCAGTGGTCATCGTCGTTTTCTGGCTCTAGACATGTGTGTCTACACTTTTTAAATCCGATCCTTTCTGATTTATGATATAATTACTGAAACCAAACTCAAACTCAGCTCTTAACAGTTGCGAGATTATGTCAAGACGCTCTTTTATTTTCTTTTCTGGGTGTTGACACGTTGGGATAGCCGGGCTTGTAACGAATGTTATATTTGGATCCTTATGACGAGAAAATTGTTCTGTTTCATGCGGATCTGTATTTTCATTTACCTGATCATATCTCTGATTGAGTTTATGTTGACTCATGGATCTATCTCGATATATACGTTGATACGTTCTAGCTCAGTTTGTTGATCTGGTTTTTTCATCTGATGTATTGCCTTTCTGCTTGCTCGACGCCGATAATTGTTAATGGGAGGGTTTTTTTTTTGGTCAAAAAAGCATTGATTTGGTTCATTTTAGAGATTATAGATACATTCAATTTATTAGTATATCTCATTTTCCATTACACGTAAAACGTGTGCAATCTTTTCTTTCCGTCCTCTTTCTTTCTCTTCCATTTTCTTCCCCATAACAAACATTCTCCCTAGGGGCTCAAATTTCTTTTCTTTGTAGAAGCCCTCTAGTTTCCTCTCAAAAAAATTTACTTTTCATCAGTTACGTGATGAAATAAAATGTACATATCACGCACACCAGCTTCTCTAATCTCCAGCTTACCTATTTGGATTGTTTGGTGACGATTAATGAGGAATATATAAATATATATTTTGGAGATGGTCCCCAATTTATACAAACAGTTCTATTTCTGCCTCCTTAACTCAGACCTACTCGTCACTTTAAGGTATCTGAGAACTGCACTTTATCTGAAGCTTAAAATATTTTTGGCCTAGCCATCAAAGATAGATGGGGTCTGAATGTCCTCCAGCAACTGTAACTGTTCATGTTACGGGCTTCAAGAAATTCCATGGAGTTTCAGAGAATCCGACAGAGTCAATTGTCAATAACTTGATGGAGTATATGAAGAAGAAGGGTTTACCTAAAGGTTTAGTTATTGGGAGCTGTAGCATCCTAGAGACTGCTGGTCAAGGAGCACTTGTTACCCTATACCAGAATTTGCAATCTGCTGTTTGCCCCAAGGATTCTGAATCTTCTAATTCCAACAAAATTATATGGGTGAGTTGCTCATATGAATGGCAAAGTCTGATTCCTTAAAGACTGATTTCTTCATTGCTGTGTGTCTCAATATCTAAATGAAAATTATATAGCTGATGAATCAACTATGATCGAAGGTTATTATTAAACTTGCAAACCCTGTTTTACCCCATTAAAAAAAAAAATCAAAGCTTGGCATATAACTAAACTAAAACCAAAACTATAAAGGACAATATAATTTAGAACCTGCCTATTCTAAGTCTGGACCAGAGAGGCTAGTTGTGAAAGGTTGAGGATCCCAAAATTATGGCTTACAATAAGGGTCCAAGAAAGGAATTGTAAGAAGTAAATAACTTGTGAAGGTTTGTGAATTGATTTCTTCATTGTCTAGTTTCTTAATGTTTAAGGCTTCCGGTCTTAGATTTTCAATTAGAAGATCATTTGGTTGTATTTGTTGAAGGTTTAAGCTTATAACAAAAGGAAAACTGAAAATGGACTTTATAGTTTAGTACCTTATGTTATCCGCTGTTAAGTAAAATGGAATCATACACTTACTTGACTGAGATTTTTCCTTCGTTGGATTCATCTATATTGAATCAGTACTAATTTCAACAATTGTTTCGTTATTCATTCAACTTACTTTTGGATTGTTAATTACATTCATAGCTGCATTTTGGGGTTAACAGTGGAGCAACAAGGTTTGCTGTAGAGCATCAAGCTGTCAATGAGGCCACTTTCCGTTGCCCTGATGAAATGGGATGGAAGCCCCAGGTTAGATTGTAATTGTGCAAACAGGTTTCATTTAGCCCATCTAGCCTTTGGTTCCAGTGACCTCTATCTGCATATGCACAAACATTCACTGAATTTTCCTATGTTGCAGAAAGTCCCAATTGTCCCTTCAGATGGCGGAATCATGCGAACTCGGGAGGTACATTTTGTGCTTTTAAGCTTGAAGCCTAATGCTTAGACCTACTGTAGCATCATATTGATTGATTCATACAGAGCATCACTGATATGCGTAGCCAATGTGAAGCAAATGACAATAGGAACTTGTTTCAGCTTGTTCTACTTTCTACATTAATTAAGAATACCCTACTTATTTCAGTGGTCATATGATTTATTATGTTCATATGTTTGTCCAGACCTCCCTTCCTGTAGAGTGGATTGCGAAGGAATTGGCAAAGAAGGGTTATGATGTGATGACATCAGATGATGCAGGCAGGTTCGTGTGCAATTACGTGTACTATCACTCCCTTCGTTTTGCAGAGCAAAATGGGATAAAATCCCTGTTTGTGCATGTGCCTCTGTTCTTGACAATAGATGAGGAGACCCAAATGCAATTCAGTGCTTCCTTGTTGGAGGTACTTGCTTCTATAAGATAGTCTCATCTTCTCCTACCCTACCCTACCCTTCATTGTTCTGCAGCTGGGGAAGGCTCGTGCATGTTCACGAATGTAACATGACTGAAGAGCCATAATAATGTAAAACAATGAATTATTGTACTTAAATGGAAAAAAGTTAATGAAATGTGCTTATGTACCACTCAGGCATTTGCTTTGCAGTCAGCAAATTGCCCAAGACAAGTTGGCATCTTCCATGTGTTACATTGTGTGGTTAAATATGCTCATTTTTTGTAAAACTAAACTGCTCGTATCATATGAAGTACCGTGCTTCTGAAGAAATTGAATCCGATTGAAGTGCAGCGTAAAACAGAAAAGTACAATAATTTAATTAGATGCTGAAGCTAATTTACTAGCTGTGGCTTTCTATCCCGTAACCTAGGCAAAATCTTGATTTACCCAATCCTTCTCCAAACACCAAAAATGTAAAGAAAAAAATGCAATTGGTTGCCTTTGTTCTAAGGGAGAAAAACAAATAAATACTGTTAAGACTATTGTATTCTGAATCTGATTTTTAGGGTTAGGATGGAATGAAAGAGGGATTTAGGAGAGAAGAACATAGGAGAATAGAGAGAATTCTGAGAGAATAGAGAAGAAAGAATGTAATCCGAATCTGTTATTACTGGAAAAATGTCATAAGCCATTGTACATGAGCCCTCCTCTTTTTATTTATAGAGGAATTATAAGGCGCTAGTTGATTAATACTCTAACAGAAAGTAATGGAATGGAAAATAACATAATAGCAATAACAGAAAACAGATATAAGTACAACTCAACAACGTGCTAATCAATTCCCTAATTTCCTACTAATTCATTTTACAACTTCATATCAGTTCTACACTATTGCATTCGGTTCCATCTCTTTCGCTGGAGCTGGCAGGAGCATTCGAGAATTAGAGGCATGGAGCTGCAATCTCTTCCATCATCCATTTCATCATATCACTTCCATCCTTCTTCCATCTTTCCATCTCACCATCAATCCATCAGTCTCTGTTCTGCAGAATTCTCTCATTACTCTGGCGTTGGTCCTGCAATGGCAGAGGGAATCCAGAAGTGCGGTGAAGCTGATATCTTAGCCATGAGTAGCTGATTCCTTATCTGAGGGTGAATGAAGATGCTAGCCTGAGTCTTGAGCTACCAAGGGGAGTGTTATTATTTCTTTAATTCTTTTTCCAACTCTTTAGATATACAAGCTCTTATATT
>JBAGKO010000010.1:2318656-2346552 GCA_037177275.1 Acacia concinna
ATTCCCTCGCCATTAGTATAATATTTCTAACAAAACTGAAACAATTTTTTTCGATTGTTCAACATCAAAATCAATATAGCCAGTTTTCATATTCAGATCGGACAAAAAGGAAGAATGATTTATTTTTCCTAATCAAATTATTCAGATTTACACTCATGAATAATGTTGATGAATGATAAATCAAATAAAAGAAGACAGATTGGGATTAGAAATTATCTCATTTTCTTTGCAGTCAATCAAAACAAGAAATATCTCTTAAGATTGTTTGGAAATCTGCAACATAAATGAGAAAATATTTTATTCGAGTCGTGTCCAAGGACATTGTCCTTATGAGGTATTTCGCAACTCCCTTAGTAATTAAGCAGTGGCATCTCCCAAGATCAAACGAACAATTTTTGAGTAAACTCAAGGCGATAGAACTAGTGAAAGATAAAGTAACTCTACATAAGGTCACTGAGGTTTCTTATTCTATAATTAACTGGTGTCTTGATGGGGGTATTTATAGATGATGAAGTGATGCCTTTTAAAGACTACACGTCTTCAATTATAAAGTTATAACTATCTCTTAAATCCATGAACTAAGTTGATTCATGAACCAAGATAAATCTCTTAATTTATAAGAACATGACTTATCAAAAAGCATCTCTTCTTATAAAAATATTCCATAATATTGGAGAGATTCTTTCTTTGACACACTCATATACAATATTTACAACAATTATTGCCTTAAATGCTCCAAGCACCATCTCTAATCTCTTGGACCCTTTTGTATTCATGTGTAGTAAGGAGAAAATCAAGAGAAACAAGGGTTTAAGGTTCAGTTTTGGTGAGATAAAGCAAGAACTCAAGAGGTAATCACCTAAACAGTGAATCTCTTGTTGATTCTTGATGCTTGTTCGTAGTTGTTATGGTTTATGATGGTTGTTGGTTTGTCATGGCTGAATTTGTCATTTGGATGCACAAACCCTAAGGGAGGGGTGTTGCCAAAATTTCTATTGATCATATGGGATATGAATTAAATAGATTAAACAAGTGAATAAGGGTGTAAGAAGAATGTTTTGATTAATGAAACCTTGGATCTAATTTTTGTGCAATTATGCGTTGTTTCATGTAGACCCTTTTTGGGAGTGATAGAGCTTGATTTTGACTCATTTGATACTTCTAATGTGTTTAAAATGGAAAATATGTAGGGTATAGGTGAGAAAATAAGTTTGGAAGCATTAAAATAAAAAATGGAATTTTTCACAAGAAATGTGCCCATTTCGGTTTGGGCTTAGATAAAGGGGAAGGAGTGTGAATTTGTAAATTCTGAGTCTAAAAATGGATTCAAGATGTGAAATAGTGTAGGGGTAGGCTATGTAATGATTTTTGGAAAGACGGCATTATACCAAATATAAAAAGAAGTAGACCAGTACTCCTAAGGACAATTTCATAATTAAGTGTTTTAGAGAGAGATAATGAATTTTAGGCACTTAAAAAATAAGCTTGAATGAGTAATGACTTATTTGTATTATATTTGAATTTGTGGAATATGATATTTTCCTAGAATCGAAGAGCTGGTAAAAAAAACCAGTCAAGGAAAGGTCTTCATGTAGTAACTATGTCTTTCATAATTGATGTGATATGCTGAATGTATCGTATCCCATGTATTGAGACTAAGACACAGGGAGGCCCATGCCGGTGATGCCCGGGAGACAATGTGACACTTCGTGGTCCACTGTGAGATTGAGACAGTGTTACCGATTTCATTTAACTATTGGCTTGTAACGAGAGGATGCCTATGAAGCTGAGATGAGGATACCTATGAGACGGTGTGATTATTCACAGTCTATCATGAGCCCTATGACATGCATTGCACCATGCATTAGAGCCGGTAGAACAGGTCCAACTCACGGGCTCAACCCGTGAACCCACAGGTTGGGACATAGTTAGGGTTGGGGAAATCCTCACCCACAGAAGTGCAGGCTGCATAGGTTCACGCCTCATGGCCTATAAGTTCGAGAGTTGGCCCGCATATTTTTTTTTCAAAAAATTTTATATTATAAACCCTATAAATCTTATAATTCCACCTTTGTACTTCTTAATTTTAAAGAGAAAAAAATTTCAATCTCCTTCTTCCTTGATACTATATCATTATATATTGATTACTTGAAGATGATTTAATGTTTTGTATACAAACTTTCATAAATGTAATAACTTTATCTCTAGAATTGTGGATTATTTTTTAAATATTTATAATTGGAATGGTTGATACTAGGAAAATAAACTTGATAGTCAATATATATATAAGCTTTAGACTTTTAGCTATATTAAAAAGAAAATTGAAAAATCTAGGTCAGCCCCTTAACTCGCACTGCAGGTTAAGGTTGGGGAAATCCCAACCTGTGGAAGTGTAGGCTGCACAAGCCCGCACCATTTAGCCCATGGGTTGGTGTGGGCCAACACACAACTCGAGGGTTGGCCTATTTTCCCAACTCTATCATGCATTGATATGATGATGACTTGAACACTGCATATGTTCTGATGATGATATTTGATAATTGTGATATGATAATGTGGATGGTTGATTTGGATGTTTAGTATGATTGCATTTATCTATGATTAACTGTCTGTTACTACTGAGATTCATTTGTGCCTCACCCTTTCCATAAATATTTAATTTTACTCAGTTAGATATGGAAGTTCTTAGGGTTTCCAGGGCAAGGACATAGCGATTGGATTTTGAAGGTCCGGACCTACTACGTAAGGAAGACTTTTGTTTTAAACTCGACTAGTTATATTTTGGTTTTTGGATGTGGTTAAAATGTATTTACTATGGTAATCCTGTGTAAAGCTATGTATCCACTCAAATTTGTAAATCAATATATCATTACTGTATTCTACTATTTCTTACTCATTATCAAATTGTGCTCCAATTCTCTAATAAATGTCGAGTTGGAAGAAAGGTCTGACATATTCAAAGGTATATAAAGTAATTTGAAGTGATAAAATTCTGCGACAGATATTTTAGATGCGGGCTTCACCATGTATGATATGAAGATTATATATTAAGTATTAACAAGAATATAGATAAATTTCTCTAGTAATGTTTTTTCAAGGCAAGTGCACTCAATTTTATTGATTTTAATTAAACATGTCACCATTCTACATGCATTTGATAAGAGAGAATGACATGGATTGCCAGTAAATATGAAAATGGAAGCACATACCATATGACTTGGACATGCAAACGGTATGAGGTTATGCTTTTTGTTGGAAATAATAAGTGGGTGTGTCATAAGGAACAAGTCCCATATTGTTTGAGATTATGGGAGTACATATAATGAGTTATCTTGGACTATTAAATAAACTAAGAGGAGGAGTGAACTTGCACAATGTTGAGTCACATGGAAATCCGGCAATTTTCCCTAAGTGCAAGTTAGAAGTAGACTGAGCATATTTTTTGAGAGACATTTGAAAATATATTATGTGAATATATTTTAATAATTTTATTATTGGATTTTATCATAGAAAATGATGTTGGACTCTTTAGTGTTATAAGACAATTATCAAATCTTTTAATTACTTTTAATGCTATCTTTATTAAAAATGACGTTAGACTTTTGATTCATTCCATTGCACATTTTCCAATGGATGAAATTGATTCATCATAATAGCCATTATGTGCACCAACGTTCATAAACAATGATGATTATTAAAATGGCTTAATGAAGGCATTTATATGTAATTATGCAGCTGCAGCCCAACGTCATTTTTTATGCCTATAAAAAGAGATTGAATATGAGGTTCATAATATACACTTAGATCTTGAATTATCAAGCTCCTCTCTTCCTCCTCTGGCATATATTTATACTTACTGAGTAATATTATTTTCTGTAATTCTGCTTACCCTAATTTTATAGGAAGGATTCGTTTAATTTTGGGGAGTGTCGCAACTTCTTTTGCTGATAGTTGCGGAATAATTCTTAAGAACAGTGTCTTTGGGTACAACTTGAATCTAATATGTTATTTGCAGGTGCTGTGACCAACCAGATTTGCACGACACTAGAGAGACTTTGGTCGATCCACTGACTTTCATGGGAATTTAGAAGCTACTACCAATAAAATATAGTGTTAAAGTGCGCCTCAAACTATTTTTGGATATATAATCAGCACTCTAAACTATTTATATATGTAATTTTACCTCTAAAATATTAAAAATTAGGTAATTATCATTCCAAGATAGTATACCTATAAACATATGCTAAATTACTTTTTATCATCTTCATCGAAGGCAAAGTTATTCCCTCCTCTTTTAATGAAGCATATCAGAGGAAAAGAAATTATTAAAGGCAAATGAAATAAATAATTTTCTGGCGACACAATATATCACCGAAAGTAGAAATGACACTAAACTAAACTAGGAAAGAGATCGATGACATTGCTTGAAGAGGAAAAGGTAATTTGGAGGAAATAATCATATGGAATGAAGACAACAGAGCTTTAAGTAATGTATGGTTTTGTTCACTCTTCGCTTTTTCTCAATATCTTCATTTTTTGTTAAAAGCACAGAGTCATTATTGTATATTTATGTATAAAAGTACTTTTGGAAACCATCTTTATTAATAATTAACTGTATTAGATTCCTTTATGGCTCTCTTTAGTAATTCACTATTTTGCCACAAAACTAATTACTTTCTCTTCCTTCAAAAATTCATTTTCCTCTTGTATGATTTAACTAGGGAAGAAGGAAAAATTGCACCTTTGATGAAGATGATGATCTTTTAAACAAAATAGATAAAGATGGTAAACTGTAATTTAACAGTTAAACATGTATATTATATTGAAGGTGATAATTACCCTATTTTTAATACTTTAAGGTCAAAATTGCATTAATAAATAGTTTATATTACTTATTATACTTTCAAAAATAGTTCAAGTGCTAGGTGTACCATAACCCTAAAATCTATACAAACGACCTCATATTGTAAATATTGCATTGTTCGTAATATTTCATTCTTTATATATATATATATATATATATAATAGTGGCAAGTGTTTCACTTGAGATTTGGTAGACAACATTAAGCCGCATAGAGGCCAAAAGTTGAAACAAAATAAAGTCAATCTTAGCTTAAGTCAGTTGATATTAGATCTTAACACAGAGTTGGAGGTAGACCAAGTAAGGTTAGCTCCATGTTCATGTTGTGCGCCATATTGGCCAAGAAATCTATACAAGACATTGCTTCCCTATGAGCATAAATGATCTGAAGAACCCAAGATGAGAAGATTAGGGATCTGGTTTCTTCAATCTTGTGATGTAGTGAATGATGATTTCGCCGTCAACCATTAGAGTGTGGGTGGCTTTAGTAGAATTGGAATACAAATGGACTTTAGTGAAGCTCATTTTTTTACACACCTTAAGACCTGTGTGAATAGCTAGGATCTCAGCCATTATTGATGAACAGGTCATTGAGTTCTGTAAGAAACCCTCCATCCAGAGTCCTTTATGATCTCATATCAGTTCGCCTGTAGGTGCTTTCCATTGAAACTTAACGGCGCCGTCGACATTGATCCTGACATATCCCTCTGCTGGTGGACACCACTTCTCTTATAGTCGACTTAGGAGGTTGTAGACTTCATGATGTAGCTTTCCACCTTCAATTTCCTCTAGATGTAAATATAGGCATTGGTGAACTAATGATTAGTGGTTACTACTGCTTCCTTAAAAAGCATGTTGGCATATGTTCTTCCACATGTCCTAACATATAAGCCAAAAACTTTTAACCATAGCCATCTCGAAAGGATGATGAGCCAACATTGTTGTGGCTGTTCTAACTTATCCAATCTTACAAATTACCACTAAAGAAAATATTATAATATATAGGGTTAACAATAGAAAGCCAGATAAGATTTAATGTCTCACAATCTTTCAATGAATGAAGGATCGACTTCTTTCTTTAACACTCAAAAGGACGCTTATTATGCTCACAAAAGGCCACGACTCGCTCTAAGAGAATTTGTTGGAAGACTCTCGTGCAATATTTGCCACATAAAGAATTTTGCTCTTTTTGGATTTGGCCACTCCATACGCTCTTAGATAAGTTGTGGATCATGAACTTGGTCAGTACGAACTTCCAATAAGTTGTAGGCGGTCTTGATGACAAATATATCGTCTAAGGGAGGTCTCCAAAACAAGGAATGCTAACCCATATTAAATAGAATAGCATTTTTTATGTAGAATATACAATTGCATTCAAGAAAATAATATTATCCTATATCACATCTTAAATATAAAATCCAGTTTACTATTTTTATAAAGAGATTAAGGAAGCTCAAAAAATTATTGGGTTAAACTACAATCCCCCCCCCCCCCAAAAAAAAAGGTATTTTAGAGAAGAGCAACTTAAGTTATAACATTTTTTTTGTCAAATTTCAGTTCTAATGTTATTTATTTGGAGCAATTTATATCCTCACTAACATACCTGTTAAGTTGACTATTAAGTGAGGTGTATTGACCAATAATAAGGCTATATGGCTGATGAGGTGCATTAAATAATATGATGTAACTAAATTAGGGCATATGCTTTCAACAATTGATATAGTAGGTTTCATTTTTTTTCAAAAAAATATAACTTAATTTCAGTCAAATAGCATGTCACATCATATTACTTAACATACTTCATCAACCACATGACATTATCATTGGTCAACATATATCACTTAACACTTAACAATTAACTCAACATATTTATTAACGAGGATGTAAATTACTCCAAATAAATAACATTGAAACTGAAATTGGCCCAAAAAATGTTAGAATTAAAATAGGTCCTCTCTAAAAATGTTGAGGGATAAATTATATTTTAACCCTAAATTAATTTAAAGTAACTTATATGTATCATTTTTTCTTCAAACTAGTCCAATTTATATATTAATATATAACATAATAATACACAATATTACAATAATAACATAGTACTTGTTTGGAATAACAAATTTTGAAGAAATAATATCTTATTTGTAAAGTACAAAGTAAGTATGTGATATGAGTTTTTCTCGCACTTTGTGTATAAGATCTTATTTAATTAAAATAAGTTATTCCAAACAGGCCAATAATCAACTTCATTAACATCTCAAAAAAACGTTAACTCAATCTTATATTATTATAAAACGATATCTTTTCAGATCGTGTGTTGTTCAACAAAAAGTTCTGAATCATTATACAAAATTCTCAAATTCTGATTATTCAATTTTAAAGTCAAACAAATCCTTCAAATTTTGTCACAAGCTATTTTTCCTCCACGGCTTTTGTTAATTTTCTTTTAAGAACTCGACCAGGACAAATAAATTAAAGTACCAGGCCGTAGAAAATCCTAAATTACATTACGTGCCTTTATTTTAGACCTTCCAAATCTTCGACCCCGAAAGGCGGATTGTAATTGAAATTATACAAAAGCTCGGGCATTACAAACTGCACCTAACAGTATGTGCATGTTCGCAAAAAAGAAAAATAATAATAATAATAATAAATAAATCTACAAGTATAATCATAACACCCAAAAAATAAAAGGAGGGGGAAAAAAAGAGAAACAGGTGTGAATGGAAGCCAAAACTGGGCAAGAAAGAAGTCTAAATTCTATATAACTGAATAAATAGTAATTGTCAACAAACAAACAATAATTCTCTGAGACGCTCATCGCTACCAGTCAGCCAACTCGAGCATCCACGCCAAAACGATGTGATCTCAAGGCCAGATTCAATCTCTGTCCGCACCGATGGAAAAAATGGCTGCGACTTCAATGATTAGAAAGTCATACAGACACTGACAAAGACCCTGCTCTGGAAGTCATAGAGAATGCAACAAGGGTTTTAGTTTGCATGCTACATATATTACGATCATTATGCTGAAATCACTAAGTAGAGTGATTAGCAAACTATTTGGTGATTTAATAAATTCTGAAATCCCGTGATATTGAGAATACAAATCAACCAACCTACATGATATCACAAGGTGTAGAACATTTAGCTATTGAGCCTTTTTATTTCTTCTTCGTTGAAAAATCAAAATGCAAGTGCAAGAAAGTAATCCCGCTAATGTCAAAACATGTTTTAAGCTCCTAGGTCACAAGTGGTGCGAAAGCCCACGGGATACACGGACACAATTTTCACATTTATGCCTAGTGACATCTTAAAAGAAATATGTATACATGAGCCAACTCGACATAAATCAAACTGTGTCATCCTCTATTCGTAGTTATTCAGGAACGATCATAAGAATGCTCTCAAAAAGCGCATGAAGTGGGGATCAGAATCGCAGTTGAACTAACTGGCAAATTTGGAATGAAATTCTTCAACTTCACTAGAACAGAGTATCCATTATCAACTTTATAAGTACCACACTGGTATGGACTAGAAGTATGTAACAATCTCGTTGGACGCATATTTACCCTAGTTTGATCGCCCCGGCAAAAAAAGGAAAAAAAAGGTTCCATATTCACGAGGATAGTAAATTATACTACAACAACCCGCCAACCACCTATAATGCCTTCTCTCTCCAGAGAAAAGGGATTCAAAGAGATGCGTGATAATAGTAACAACAGCCACATAACCATCCCTACATCTCTCGCCTGCAAAAGCAGAAAAGAAGTGACACTTCTAGAACACTGACCGCCTAGCCTAGCCGTTAACATGTGCTAGAATTCCATCTCAACCCCACCTATTCTAATGGAAAGAAAGAGATTTAAAACAGGAGAGAACAGGGAAGATGTTGTAGTAAACTGGGAGTAACTCCTCCCAATGATTGGCTGCCAATTTTTTAGAATGTTAGTTTCTGTTATGCAATACGTTGTCAGTCTCCTACGCAGGATGTGTTGTCTTTTAATTAGAAGTTAATTAGGCTCAGTTATTTCCATCTCAGTGATGTCTTCGTATATATCTTTGCATTGGACTGATTATAATTATGTGAGGTACAATTCAGAACAAGGAGATTCTCCTTAGGCTTTATTAGAACATAGGTTGCAGATTTTGGTTCATATTCCAGCAGAGATATTTTCATATTTGCTCTACCTATCAGATTCACTAAACGCTAAACATAACAGAATGTTTCATGACATCAGATATTCACTAGCTGGCCATAAACTGCCACAGTACCACCTACCAGAATTAGCTGGCATGCTTGACAAAGGAATATAGTAAGTACCTTTCAATTATTATTGCTGCACCTGTTGGGATAGCTGAAGCATCCAATCAGCATACCCACTGTTACCACCCATCTGGTCCTCAACAAGATTTGCAAGGATAAGGAATCCTTCTCTGGGCTGTTCGCCTTGCCTCACAAGACAGCACAACTGATAATACGAATGATCAGTATTTCTCAGTTTCTCAAGTATCCTGATTAGCTTCCTTGACATCTCACTATCATGCTCCTTAAGAGTAACCTGTTCCAGAAACAGAGAGTACTCAATGGACAATAAATTTTGTTCAACAAGTAATCAAAATGAAAAAAGCATTACAAATAAATATAAACTAGAATAATACATTGTGAACTAAGGACTAACCCATCAACGATTCTAACACTGTAAAGGGGTGTGTGAAAAGAGGAATACAAACATACAAGAAGCTGTTATTGTTAATATTCAAAAAGTACCTGTTATGGAATATTCGTAGATGGAAAATTAGGGATTTGATTGATTGTAATTGGGAATTATAAGAATTAGTTAGTCACGGTTAGTTATTTAGTATAAAACCGTTAGCACCTATTTCCTATTGTGGCTGGACTAATAGTATAAATAACACCAGACCCCCTACTGTATGTGTGTTCTGTTTTGTGATCCCGAACAATTATTTTCAGAATCCTACTCTTCTTCTCTCTTCTATCATTCTATTTTTCTCTCTCTCAATTTCTGGGAAATATCCTAACAGTACCCCTAGGGAATATTGAACAAGGAGATAAAAGTAGAAAAAGGCTAAGATTAATATAGATTTGTCAACAAATAGTAACTCCTCCAATAATTCTGCGGAGAGAATATTACATACCTTTGATAATTCTGCAGCAAAGTCTGCCCCAAGCAAATTCATAGCTATATCAGGTAAAAGTACTCTACCAAACCATATAATGAACCGGAAGCCATCATCATATACATAAAGGCCTCTAGAATCCAAGCTCTCACCAGTCAATGGTAACCTTTTCTCAATGTTTTTTAATTCATCAGACTGCACAGATGCATGATAACATGAGCAAAGAAATTCAAGAATTTTTCGTATTAAAAATTGTATTAGCAAGTTTTTAACAGCACCAAGCATACCTTCAATAGATATACATCGAGTCGAACCAAGCTTGGATATAGAAATTTCAACAACCTTTTTATTGGTAGAGCCATCATAGTATATCCTGCTGCACACCGTTCATCCAGCAGAGCGTCAGCATGCCCTCCACGGAGAGGTGTTGACTTAGAAAGTGCTAAGCCATACAATGGTAGGAATTTTAGAGACTCGGGATAAATCATCCTGTTAGCCAAGCGATGTTGCACAGCATATAGATTTCGATATTCTCTGAGGGCCTTGACAATTCTTAGCTGTACAGCACTCCTTGCATCTTCCAGTTTGCTAGACAATGTTTTCTCAATTACTGCAAATATAAGGGAATAGTTAGAGATTATAATAACTAAGATCCATCCATAATGACATGTTATTTCCACAATGGCAGTCCTCTTTACCCTACCTAGCCGACTAAGTAGAGAAACTACGGCACCAGTATCAGCCAGGCGGTACATCTCTCCCAAGTCTGTAACTACTGGAGCTGCAGCAGTGTGTATTCTGATCCGTCTTTCCCCACAAGATGCAGTATATCTATATTTTAGTTGAGGATGCGACTATTTTTCCCAACACATTTTAGATACACACCCTGACCTCAACAAATGAATTAATTGCAATCACAACGTACACATAAGACAACTAATAGACAATGAAAGACAATCGGTCATAAAAATCCATTATCAGATGAGATGAATGTCCTACAGAAATGAAAAAAGAAGAAAAATATCAAACAACGAATTTGACATTCCATGTGCAACACCAAAAGAAGAAACAAGACAAAAGCCCCCTATTTTTAAATTAGATTTGCCTGAGTTTCAGGAATAATCTTAGATTTAAGCAATAAATCATTTAAATACTTACTACTATTTCAATGTTGCAAATCCCTGGTTGCAAAATATGAAGGGCAGAAGAGAATCCCAATATATAGACGGCTATATTTTGACACAAAGACTCCAAACTTTTCAAGCAACGTCATTATACAGAGAGGTCAATAATCCAAGACAAAACTTATTCACAGTATCAGAACTCATCTCCAGAATTGTGGAAAAAAGGATACAGCAATGCAGCTTGGAAAAACATAGTCTGAGTTGTCAGCAATGTCTCTTCAAGAGATAGCTGCATAGCAAAAGCTTTATCACAATCTACAGCTGGCAGTGCTAACAAATCGGTAGATCTTAGCATGAAGTTGCCATGAAAAGTTGTGAAGCGAACACCTTAAAACATAAACACAATTGTCAACTTTCGCGTATGTTATATATGTAGATACAGGTTGGATAAACCATAAGACAAGCAACTCGTGAAACAAAAAATGGACAGACCTTTTCCACATCTAATGCGCAACACAGCTTCCCAGGCAGTTTCTCTAGTTAGGTCTCTCCTTAACTCATGCCTCAACTTCTCCCCATGGATAGCTGATTGGAAAGCTGGATAGTAATATACTTGACCGGCAGTATACTTTGCCAAAGTTCCTAGACCGACAAAATGACAGACAGATATCTCAATTAGTGAGCAATAACTCCACTCAGGCAAGAAATCCAGCATATGTGCCTCTAAAGATCACTTCTGCAGAGTCAATCAAGATTTAGAAGTGATAATGCATGCACTTTTAAAAGCCACTGTGTATCATCACATAATCTTTTAATGCACATTATAGATTAACCACCTCATTTATACTCATAAGTGAGAGATGTTATCAGTTGACTTTCACCACATTCATAATTGCATGCACCATCATAGATAAATATAGAATTCTGTTATGGTATTCTCCAAAGAAATGAGAAAGAAGGGAGAAAGAGAAAGAACGGAGGATTAGAGAGACAGAGAAGGGACTGGATAGTGTGATATTCTCAAAACAACGATTAGAAGACATTTTGGATTACAATAGGCTAACTCTAACAGATTTAACTAACAATATTTATATTTTCATATCAAATTCATTGAGGAAAAAAAGTTTATCTAACAATCATAATGAGGTGATTATAAAATCAGAAACAAATGACCTTTTAAGATGAATATGAGATTGAGAATAAAACTTGATAATGGTATTGGGTTTAATTTTCATAAAATGACAGCAAAAGCCATAAAAGACTGCTGCATCAACATAGAATTATCACATATAAACAGAAAGTCACCTAATGCCCAAACATAGTATAAAGCATTGGCTTTGTCTCTTAAAAACAATAGCCGGGGGTGAAGTAAGGTGAAAATGATAAAAACTTACCTAAGGATGCAATGTCAGTGTACTTGTCACAAAATGCATAAACATTAGCACAGATCTGGTATTTAGAAAACTCAGCAGCCATCTGCTTGTAAAATGGATCTTCTGGCAACCTTAACATGTGTTCTTTATCAGTCCCATAAACACGAGCATCATCTCCACGTAATTTTAAGCGCCCAACTCCAAGAGATGGCAGTGTGTTTTGGAAAATTAACAATTTCCCTCCAAGTTGACTCTGAAAGAGAAGCAAGTGAATGGCATAAAAAAAGTTATACATTCTAGCTAATGATGCCCATCTCCCTGCATCGTGAGTTGGATGAACATGGCATTTCAGAATCAACTTGCCCATCTTTTCCACATGGATTTGAAATGACTTTTATCCAATGAACCTCTTTGAATATTACTAACAAAACTACAAATTACGCCTTAATAATACTTTGAATTCTTGTTTTAAGAACTCCCCTTCAAACACTTTATTAGTCTTTCCATCCCTAGTCTAGGAAACTAATCTTTTAGATCATGCAAGGCTTTGTGTCAATAAAATGAAGAACTTAGAAGCGTCCAAAATGCCCACCATTTTGGTCATCTTGCATACAAGAAGAAAAACCATTTAATTTTCAGGACTATGTTTGAGGGTGTCAATTGGCTTAGCCCCAACTAATTCCCTTCATACAATATTAAAAGTGCATTTCCTCGTGTCACCCTTGTACATTTAGAATTTTAATCCTAAAGTGCTCCCTAGGGAAATTGTAACCAAGTGGATAGAGATGTCATCCCTTCTTACCAACTAGACTAACTCCCATTGGCAATGTTACTAACTTTGTATAAAATACCTTAATACCAATTGTGTTGATTCTCTACTAACTTTATGCTGTTCTACCAAACATGCTTATCTTAAATACCGCTGTATTTTATACTATAGCATCCAAAATATTAGTAATGAAAAATAAAACTACATAAAACAGCTTTAAAGTAGGTGAAAAGGGAACCACCATACCATAACCATGAACGCAGCCTTAAGAGCCGGACCAAAGGCTGATTCAATGTTTGGATTGTTCTGGAACATGGATGGTAAACTATCAAGGAAGGACTCCACCACACTTCTGGATTCAGATAAATTAACAAGGAGATCGTCTGGAAGAGGAACAAATATGTCATCCAGATCTGAGACTACCAACATCTGTGGCTGAGTCAACGAAGACTGGACAAGCATAACAAACTAAAGTTAGCACATGCTTACACTAAACGATAATGTATACACACCAACAGCATCAATAACATCACATACCTTCATATTATAGAAATGAATTGTGCTGTCAAAAGTGGCAAAACCTATTTGGGTTCGTGGAGAGCCAGGCAACTCATCTAGACATGACTTGATTGTTTGGGCCACAACCTGCATTAGGATAATCAATATAAATACAAAGCATTATATTCAAGGATAAACATGCGTAGGCACAAAACCTTAGAACCATCTAAAACATATTATGTTTAAAGTTATAAACAGTATAAAGTTTCATCAGTTTTGTGTTAGATTCATTGTAAAATCAATCTAATTGTTTAGGTTTAGGATTGGGGCAAGAGGGGAATTAGGAGTAGAAGAGAATAGGTTTAAAGGGGAAGAAGGAGAGAACAAGAATCAGGAACAGAGGAACCGAGAGGAAAGAGAGAAACAGAACTAAAAACTGAATTCATTCATCATCAATCATCATCTGTACAATTGGGGGGACTTAGTCCAATTTAAAATACACATGCACGTATGCTTTCTTGCCGCATACACTTAGACTAATTGGACCTAATGTATGTAATTGGGCCTAATCACTAATTAAGGCCCAATCCCTAATTAACATCTAATTAATGGGCTAGTCTAATCTAACCTAGGGAAACAACTAATGCCTCTCTTGGCTAATGCTACTCCAAGATAGCTATATCATTCTAGGCTAGTGTTGCTCTTCCCTAAATCAAATTAGACTAATGCCAATTTAGTATTCTAGGGATTTACATTACGTTACATAACAATTTTCCTTCTTTCTTTCTCTTTTTATCTTTTTTTTTTTTGGCCTTCTTAACAGTGGGCATAAAATTTTCTACACAGAACGAATAAAAAATGGAATACATTATAGCTGTACTTCAATTTCTTAAGAGGGGTTGGTCACAATATATCAACGCATGCATCTAGCAAGCTGTTAAACTAACAAATTAACACAAACTAGATAAAAAAGAAAAGCTGATAGTAGTGTTGGCTAAGGCCATACTAAGAACAAATGCAAACGAAAAACCTGTCTCCAAGCTTTAGCAGTCACATGGAAGCTATAAAATTTAACGTGATGCAAACAATTCCCATGCAAAATAATGAATGACAAGAAAATCGACCGAGACCTAGAACTGATTTTAAAAAACAAGGAAAGAAAGAAAAAATTCAAATGCTTACCTCAATCATTCCACTTCTAACCGCAGATATGGAAACATCAATGAGGAAGAAATACACTGGGGGCATAGGAGGTCGCACCATATATTCAGCAGGGGCAACAAATTCCACGGTACCCTTTGTAAGCTCAGGTCTTTGATCCAAATCAACTCTTCTACCAGTGGCATCTAAGTGAGCAAAATATTCACTAGGCACTGGACATATAAATCACTACATTAGCACTAAGATTAATTAAAACAGCCATAACAAACTGGGAAAACTAAATGTTAATAATTAACGCTCATTATGTATGCTTAAAATAAGAATAAAGCATGATTGACACAACTGTACAAAGTCAGCAGTGCCTAACACCAACTTTTGCCTCCATAAAACTATGGCACCATGATCTACCAGTTAGTGGCAGCAATCTAAGGATATAGACGTTCCAATCAAAATGTCGTTTTAGGGGCATCCAATAAATTAAACAATACAACAAAACAAACTTATACCATTAAGTGGGGAAATAAAAAAACTATATGAAAGTTAATAAATAATCAGCACCTGAAAGAGAAAACACTAGCGATCTTCAGCTTCTTTGCATATCTCAAAACATTTTCTAAGAAATTTTGTCAATTCCATTGGCTTTGTTTAATGTAACAGAAGAGGCTGTGTAAGTTGTAATTACCGTCATTTAGCAAAGTGCAAACATTGCACCGAAATTTTCTTCCAGCATCTGTGAATGTCACATATGGATTCACATAAGTACGACATCTCCTACACCGTATAACACTTGTTTGGGCAAAATTGACTATAGGCACCTCATCCTGAGAACAAAGTAAAAAAATGAGAAACAGTGCGGGGAAAACTTAGAAGACAGATACAAGCTGCTAATTAAATTGTGCAAAGAAACATATACCCCATCAGGAGCTTCTGCAAGTGGACAAACAACTGCTCCAAGAGGTAGATGCCATCTTGAAGCTAAGGACTGGGAGCTGGGAATTGCACCAGTTGTCAGCCGTAGATATCTGGGGTCGCAGTTCATGGGGAAAAGGTCAGCCAGAGATGTTGGCTCCACATCACCATCCAGTGGCCTTGGGAGTTCTTTAACATCAACTGCTTTTTCCATTGAACCAGGACGAGTTTGAATAGAGAGTGAACTGAAGTCTTCTGCCAGGCCCTGAATGGCACCAACAGAAGGTCCATATCCTGGCTGTTGCATCTGCTGCATGCCTAATGGAGCAGCGACTGGAGGCAGTGGAACATAGCTGCCTTGATGAGATAGAGCAGGTGGAGCAGGCGCATAATTACCTTGATTAGTGGGAAAAGATGGATGCACAGGTGGACCTTGCATTTCGGTACCAGTCTGCTTGCGGACATATCCAGGAAAAGATGGCTGAAAATTAGGCCTAGACCCTGGAAATGATGAATCTGACAAAGGAGGAACATTAGAATTCAAAGGTGCAGGAGGAGCAGTTTGTGGGGGAGAACCCATTGGAACAATTGGTGTCTGTGGTTGAAGGGCCGCAGGAAAAGGGGGTGCTTGATTCACAGAAGGCGGAATTAATGGTTGTCCTATGGGTGGAACAGGTGGAGGAGCTTGGGCTGTTGAGGTAAACTGTGGAGTTGGAAAACGCTGGAAAGGTCCACCAATAGGTGGGGCATTGTATGTTGGAGGCGAAGGCACAGATGGATCATTGAACCTGCCAGGAGGGGTAGGCCTAAAATTGGATCCCCCTGGTGTGACAGTAGGCCCGGATGATGAAAATGGCACTGAAGGCTGGGGAGCAGCAGGAGGAGGAGGACGGGTGAAAGGAGGCTCAGATCCAACCACAGGACCAGTTGATGAAAACGGTGTCATAGTCTGTGGAGGAGCAAAAGCTGTTGCGGCAGGCCTAGCAGGAAAACTTGAACGTCCAGGATTTTCAGTCCCCATGGATTACAGAACAATCACTTGCCTTGCTTACTGCACTTGGCTTTTACTTATTGCCTTCGTTCCATCACCAAAACTGCCATAAGATATATGCAATTCTTTAGATAGAGAAGGGGGGAGAAATCCTTAAAAGTTGCCGCACGCTTTAAAGTAAGATTTACATAATGGGAACGAATCAAACGACAGCAAAAACCATATAGGGGCAAGCGGTGGTTCACTTTAGCATTGCCAAATAGTGTTGGATGCCCTGCATGACTGCTGGTCAATGCATCAAATATCATCTTAAACAATAAAATTAAAATAAAGGGAATTGTGTGCAATCAAATGAACATAGATCAAGGGGAAAAGGTCGGGACAGAGGCGCAATTCAAACCCGCACAAGTGACACGTTTCTCAGAAACTAAAATCAGAACAGAAACATGGAAAAAGAATTGAACTTGATAAAATATCACTGAGAGTTTGATCGCAGAGGTAAGATCGAGATAAGGGGGAGGAGAGTTCAGTCGAGATTATAAAAGCAGGCAGATGGAGAAAGGGGTACTGACCGAGTTCCGATGGGTGGAGCAGTCAGGATCCGAGATGCGAAACGGACAAGCCAAGGATGAATCCTAGAGGGCAAGTGCGACTGCGACTGGATATGTTGATCGATCCAATTGCGACCTTTCTCTTCGGCCGCAGGCTGAGTTCAACTTCCTAGTGCTCTATCAAGCTCCAATTCCTTCTTCAACAAATTATTTGCCAAGGTTCGTTTTCAGGAGATGATAATTAAATTTGACCATTTGTTCTCCCTTCTAATAATTAGGCAACGTTTGTTTTTCAGGCTTTTTTATAGACTACGAGAGGTGAGCCGTCTAGTAATATGATTCAGGGTGAATTTTATATTATCTTACTCTTACTCCTATTAATATCTATATGATTTTTTTTAGTTGTCTAACTGTATTGGCAAAATTGATCAAATTTTTACAATTTTTAAAGTAAATTACTCCTTAACCCAAAAAAAAAAATGCATCCTCGATCAGTTCGTTAGAATAAGTTGATAAATTTTATATTTTTACCTTATAAATTACTCCATTTAGCCATAAATAGAAAGCAGAGTTGGTTTTAAAAAAAATTAAAAAAAACTAATTAAATTATTTTAAAGTGTTTATATTTATTTTTTTAAAATTTTTTATCTAACATATAAACGATTGTATAATTTAATAATATGCGCATATACTAGCTAGCTAGCTTGAGCTTCTATGATTCATTGTTATATGCATTAATCTAGATGGCACAAGTTTGAGTTGGCACCAAAAGAAACAAAAATAATATATTCGTTTAATATAGGATATTATTAAATAACTTATTTAATTTTTTTAGTTTATCAAAATAAATCAATTTTGTCTCATATTTAAACAACTTTATCTCAAACGTGTAATTTTAATTAGGGGCTAGGATCGGTAAAAAAAAACACTAGGAGACTAGAGCCTATAGCAGATAAATAAGTTAATTCAGGTATTACAATTGTAAACGAGGAACCTGAACCAGCTCCCAATTAATTGACTAAACTCTCTAATACTCTACCTCATTCCTGGGGTGCTGTTGTTGCTCTAATAACAAATTTCAAGATTCTCTCCTTTATCACGTAATTTGCCTTAATCATCGTCAAATCGCATTTGTTGAAGTGAAAATTGCATTGTAGTTCATAATAAGAAAATATACTTTAAAAAGATATTGTGAAATTAACAAATTATTATGAGAGCCCTTAAAATTTTTATATCATTTATTACAATTGTCTATTTGATCAAATATTACTAATTGTCAATGGCTATCCTTGGGGTTGTCAATTAGGCAGCCATGGGCTCATTGACAACCACAGGGTAGCCTAAACATTAAGGACATTTGTGTAATGGACAATTAGAATAACGATAGAAAAGTTTCAAGGGCCCTCACTTCAATTTGTTTATTTATTAAGACATCTTTGACGTATATTCCTTTACTCAAAACTTTAACACAATTTGCCCATTGTTGAAAGATATAATCTTTCCAGTTCTAATTATAAAGTCTAGCTAACTTTTTTTAGAGAATCTCAATAAAACTAATTACATTATTTTAAAACATTAAAATTTATAATTTTTCTTTGAGCTATGTTATTTAACTTATGAATTAGTACTAGAATTCCAATGACTCTCCAAAAGTTGCGAGGGTGAGAGAGAAATCCTTATAAACTCTAACCATGTTTTTTTTTTGGACAATAAATATAATCATTCATTTCCAAAACTCATCAACTAATGCCTTCATTACAACTTGTGCTATAATAAAAAATAAGATCAAAAAAGGGGATGAAGGATGAAGGATTAAGGACCTACCCATACGGACTCATCCCCTTACATCTGGCTTTGGTTAGCCAATCAGCTATCAAATTACAAGATCTAGCAACATGAGTTACAGAAAAATCTGCATAGACTTAATTACAAAATGTAGATCAAAGACAAGTGTATTGATTCTCTAATCCGGACAAGGGCCTTTATTGTCGATTGCTTTGACAAGAGGCAAACAATCAGATTCAACAATAATCTTCCCTAGCCCACGGCCTTTGCAAGCATAGCTCTGGTTTCACATTCCAAAGCTGAAGATGCATCCACTAAGCTACAAGAGATATCAATGACCGTACCTCTAGAATCACGCAAAACATATCCCAAACCACCCTTTCTTGTAGCTACAATAAAGGCACCATCTATATTTAGTTTGAAAGAATTTGTTTCAGGTGGGTTCCAACCAAGAGATTGATTATCACAATTAACATGACCAGGTCTATCTTCAGACCACATATTTGCATTCTAAAATTCATTCACACAAATCCAGGCAGAATTCAAAACCCATTCCCAGTTAGAGATTTTACATTTAAACCCTTCACGATATCTAGCCACAAAAGCTTGCAAAAATTTGTCATGTTTATGCACAGATAGAAGATTTAAAAGCCAGGATTCAAAGCTTGTAACATTATGCTCATTTACACATATGGATAAAAGGGATGCAAACCATACTCTCCTAACCCAGCTGTAATGAAGTAGGCAATGCAATATTGTTTCTGGCTCTATTTGACAGTGAAGGCATAGGAGTGAATTGCCACACTTTCTTTTGGTAAGAGTCGCTTTAGTAGGTAAAGCTTGTGAATAGGCTTTCCATAAGAAGTGTTTAATTTTAGGCTGGATATTGAGGTTCCAAATGATGTCCCATAACTCCTGTAAGATAAGGTAAGAAGTACTAGAGGACTCCTTTTTTTTCGCTTTAAATGTTGCAGCCATTCATACCCCAATTTAACCGAGTATGACCCATTATTACTTTCAATCCAAATCAGTATATCAAGCATATTGTATATAGGAAGTTGAATCTTTCCTATTTCATTTTTGCAATGGGCATCCATATGTAATTGTTCCATGGACCAAGACTTTCCTCTTATTAACTCGGACACTATCATGTTTTCTAATTCATTTGGCACATTAGAAGCAGGCAATCTAAAATGCTCCTGAGTAGGTACCCATCGATCCCTCCAAATATTGATTTTTTGACCATCCCCTACCTTATAAAAAGACATTATTAAGAAACATACACCTAGCTTCTAACAAACTATTCCAAGTAATGAAGCTCGTGCCCCTTTTTTGCATCTAAAAATGAATAGTTAGGGAACAGTTACCCTCATTATTTGTGCCCATAAATCATTAGGCTTACACATAAGTCTCCAACATTGCTTGCCTAGTAGCGCGATATTATACTTCCAAAAGTCTATAAATCCCAAGCCTCCTTCCGATTTTCTGTGTCCTTCCATGCCTTCTAATGAACTTTTTTCTTGTTTTCTGACCTCCCCACCAGAAGTTAGATATGATACTATTTAATTCTTGATAGGTTTTTTTAGGATAGAGAAAACATGCCATTGAGTATGTTGGAAGTGCATTCGCTACAAATTCTATAAGTACTTCTTGCCCTCCACTAGAAAGGAAATTCTTATTCTAGCCCAGAATTTTCTTCCTCATCTTATCTCTAACAAAGGCTAGAGCTTCTATCTTTGACCAACCCCACAAAAAAAGACGACCTAGATATTTTCTAGATGACTCAACCAACTTAAACCCTAAGATCTGACTAAATGTATTCTAGAGATGATTAGGAGTATTTTTAGAGGCAAAAATATAGGACTTCCTAGCATTCACCCTCTATCAAGGTACAAAAAATCGGATCGAGTAAAGAACCGGTCACAGCATAAGTTCAAAGTTGAACCAAGGGTTGAACTGGACATACTAAAATATTATAATTAATTGACAATGATAAAATACTACTATATATATATGAAAATTAAAGAAACATATGAGTATCATTTATAATAACAAAATAGGTGACAATATATTGATATATTTTTAAAATTTTATGAATAAATTGATAGTATTCTTTTTTTCTTTTTTTTTTTTGGCGAAAACCGGTTTGACCAGCTGCAACTGACCTTGACCCATCTCCTCGGTTCCCAGTTTTCCTAGTCGGATTAGCCAGTCTGGTCCATTTTTGTTACCTTGCCCTCTACATTGAAGCTACATAATAATCCTCTAAAAGAATTTTGAACAGTAAGCAATTTTTCCTAGTGGCTCTCAAAAAAAAAGATTAAGTCATAAAAAGACAATGGGATAGTATTGGACAAGAACTAGACAACTTGATATCGATTAAGTCATTATTCTGAATATAAGTATTGATAATTTTTTTTACAAGATATCAACTACCAGAATAAAGAGATAAGGGGAAAAAGGGTCCCCTTGTCTCAAACCACATTTTGGGGAAATCTCATAAATTTGTTTACCCGTCATTATAAGGTTAAACTTGACTGAAGAGACACATGACATGGTGTTTCTCACCCAAACTAGATGGAAATTCATTTTTAACCGCAATAATTCTAGAATACCCTATTCTACCCTTGTCATAAGCTTCATTCATATCCAAATTGATTGTCAACTCATATCTCTTCCTTGCTTTGTTCTTGAGATAGTGGAAAGCTTCATAAACAATAAAGATATTATCCTGAATTAGCCTATCTGGAACAAAAGCACGTTGCTACTCAGAAACAACTTTCCCCATGATATTTCTCATCATATTCTTAAAATTTTGGCAAAGACCTTATAGCTAGAGTTACACAAGCTAACAAGTCTAAAGTGACTAATAACCTCTAGGGACACTACCTTTGGAATTATAATGAAATCTGTATCATTCAAACTCTCCACTCCAACTTCCCCATTAAAATAAGCCCTAACCATTTGACACAGCTATCCCTTAATAGCATCCCATGAATGTTGATAAAACAATCCAGGGAATGGTCCTGGACCTTGTAAGCTTCCTATCTCAAAAGATGCTTTTTTTAATATCTTCATCCAATAAGGGTAAGAGAAGACATTCATTTTCAGACTCATAAACAATAGGAGAAATATATGAGAGAACAACATGCACATGTCTAGTACTACTACCAGCAAATAAGTCTTGATAAAAGGTAGTAAAATTCCTACTAATATCATCTAAGTTGTCACACCAGTCTCCATTATCATTCTAAATTCTCATAATCTTATTCCTTCTACGATATTGGGCAGTAACTGCATGGAAAAATTTGGAATTGCCATTCCCCCACTTTAGCCAGTTTAACTTAGCTCTTTGAAACCAATTTTTTCCCTCATTTGCTCACACTTCCTATATTTTAGCCGCAATCAATTGACATTTTTCGCAGTAGTCCACTAGTTTTCATAGCAATCTTTGATGTCTTTTAATAAGCCTATTAGCAACTTATTATTATTGGAAAATTCCTGTCTACTATAGTTCCTCAGAATGGATCTAATTTTATCCAGGTTTTCTAAGAATACATCAACAATACTACTTTGATCCAGACCAATAGCCCTCCAATTATTAGCAACCAGTGACAAAAAATATTTATGATCAACCCAACTTTTGAAATCTAAATCTCATATCACTAACAAAACCGATATAGGTTGGCACAAGCAACAAAGGAGAGTGATCTGACCCCAAAGGTTCAAGATTACTTACTTGAGCATTTTGATGAGATACGCTAGCAACTCTTGCCAATAGCATGATCAAGTCATTCCTTGATGCTCTCATCATTCAACCTATTGTTTAATCATATGAACTGCAGTCCTTTAAAACCTAGATCCTCTAAAGCACATAATGAAATAAAGCCCTGAAAGTCTTTAAAGGATCAGAGTAAACACATATAACCTCCTTTTTTTTCAACATCATATAAGAGCTCATTAGAATCGCCCATGCATAACCACAGGACTTCTCCTAGATTGAGGTTTACAAGAGTGCTTCACCAATTGTCTTGCATATGTTCTTTGGGGCGCCCATAGATGAAAGTAATATATCTTGACATTGGCTCTAGCCCATAAACTATTTTTATATAGATGAAATTCACATCAGCCTTCTCAATTACAATACTCACCGTATCCTTCCAATAGATTGCTAATCCACCCCCTATTCCTACTGGTTCCATATAAAAGCTGCTATGAAAGCAACAACTTTTTCGACAATTCTCAATTTTTTTCAAGTTGACTCCAGTCTCCATTAAGAAAACTAAAAAGGGTTTATATTCCAGCTTAATAGACTCAAGGCGTCCCAGTAGCCATTCAAGGCTAACCACCTTGCCCTTTAGTAGCAAAAACCACATTACCTCCCACTACTTCAACACCAAATGCCAATTGAATAGACTAGACTTCAATGATTAGCACATCCACCAAACTAGAATTTTGATTACGCCCTTCACTTGAACTCTTCTTTTTCTTCAAATCCCTATTCAAATTTTTTTTCATATTCCTTATCTTTAAAAAAACAAGTTATATTTAAAATCCACAGGGACAATAAAAGTTAATGTATCCTCATTTCTTCTTCTTCTTTTTTTGGCTGCCCATTTATCATCCCCTTCTTCCAATTCTCTCTTGAGGTTTACTTTTTCCAACTTTTGAACCAACGCTCCCTTGTAGGCAAGTTGAAGAATTTGAGGTTTAGGAATCCGAGAGAAACATCTTACAGGCGTTTGGGGCTTGCCCTCGCCCTCTTCTTTCTCTTCCAGAAGCTCAACAATATATGGTGACATAAGACGAGGAACTACTTGATTCGAGGGATCTCGAAATAAACCCTTACGATAGTTAAGACTTACCTTACCAGTCCATGCAACTGAGTTAGATGGGCTACTAGCATTATACTACACTTCAACTGGAGCATCTTTGTTTTTACTCAATTGTGGGCAATACACTCCTTCATAACCTCTTTTTTGTGAATCTTTTTAGCTATATTTTTTAGTAGGCTAGTTATTTCCTCAAAGTCCAAATCATTTTATGACCCACTAAACTCTGTAGAACTTTTCACCCTTCCTTTTCCTTCCAACTAGGGGTGATCTTGGATAGGACGAGATCAGGAAATTCCATTCCCGATCCCGATCCCGAAGATTTCTTATCCCGATCATGGGATCGGGAAATCCTGAATTCTCTTTTTTTTTTTTGCTAAATGCATTTTTGACTCGATTTTGATAAGAAATGGGCCTAATTTTTCAGTATCAATATGTTTGCTCCAATTTAAGACACATATATAATTAATCCAATATAAAGTTAGTTTAGTATAAGTGCATATAACTCCCAATACAGATTTAAAGTGAGTTTAAGTTATAAAATTTGAAAATTATAAAAGAATATATATATTTTTGGGACAAACCAAAAAGTGCAAATTGTAAGTGTAAACTAAGATAATAAGATGAGTAATGAATTTATAGGTTATTTAATAATAATATATATTAAATAATATAAAAAAATAAAAAAATAATTTCAAGATCGGGAAATTCCATTCCCGATCCCAAATTTTTTCATCCAGAAATATTTCGGCAAGGGAAAATCCTGAAGGCATTTTCATTACACATATTCCGCCATACTCATTCTGCTTGCTTTTCGAAATTGAAACTGTATATCATGGCAGTCGAATCGAAGCTGTATCTTTTTGGCTTTTACCCTCGTATGTTCTTTCTTATTTTTACTGTTTTGTTTTTATTTCTTCAAATAAAAACAAAATGGTCGTCAAGCACAAGAATGCGCTAAATTTCATACGTGAGAAGAGAAAAATATCTAATCACGTAGCTCTAAATCTTGGTGCTATTAAAATTGTCTAGACTATTGCTTCAATTGACCTACCAGTAAGCTGTAACTTGGACCCACCTGAGATTGAACGAATGTTTCAATTGGACAGACAGAGTCTTTCTGTTGGTTACGGCTAGCTTTCGAGATTGAATTATCAACATCATCAAGCTGATCAGAATTTCTCATATGAGTATTTAATTCATACTCATCCACTAGAACGGCACTACTCCTAAGAGAACACACAGCAGGAACCTACCTTTTTGCTTCTCCTCCAGAATTGGGCCCGACGTGTTCTCAATTATCATAAATAACCCATATCCACTAAAGCTTTTGGATTAGTACTATTGGGCCCATTTTCATTAAGAGAGTCCAAGTCATCAACCTGCAATGTATTAGCAAGAGTTAGCGATAGTGGGGCCTGACTAAGAAAGTTTACATCAAGGATCAGATGGAGTAATTCATAAGGTATGCGACTCTTTAGTAACTTCCAAGAGTGTTCTTTTTTTTTTTTTTTTGGTAACATAAAGGGCCCAAGCCCAAAACAACTACATGACAACACCTCTAGGGTATGCGACTCCTTTACTGTCTTCTTTCAGAATGCTTAGTACCTCATTGGGTGGCTGATGTCATATCACTCTTTCTTCTATCATTGTTTTTCTCATAGCTGCCAATTTGTCTGCACACCTGTTCCTTTCGCAATAAGTGTGTTTAAAGTTGACTTCCCACTCTCTTGCTAATAACTTCCAAATTTGAGTCACATATTGATTACATCCCAGCATATATTTATATTCCTTCAGTGAATTTATGACCATTAGCACATCACTCTCCACTTCAATCTTACGGAATCCCATTTGCCAACATATTTGCATCCCTTCCAAAATTGCTTTCATTTTAGCTTATGTAGGTGAACATGGTTGCAGCTTGAAAATAAATCCCCTAATCCATTCACCAACATTCCCTCTAATAACTTCCCCACAACCCTGCTTCTCCTGAACTTCTGCTTCTACCATCCACATTCACCTTACACCAATTAGCCGGAGGAGGAGTCCAACTGACCATGAAGTTATCATTTATTAAACTGCTATTTGAATCTTCTCCTACTCTCTGGTTGTAATGCATTAAGAAATCTCGTATTGATTGAATTGCATTTCTTGGAATTTCAAAATTCTTATCATGAAGTTGGGAGTTTCGCCATTGCCATATTTTCCAGCAAGCTACCACAAATAGTTATGGCCAAGCATGTTGCTTCTCTTCCTTCACTTGTCTATTAAGGTTACTCTATTGCCATTCTTCCCAATTTCCCCTAAAGAAACTCATTCATTTCTTGTTATCCACCATTCTCCACCAGATTTCTTGGATTTGTGGACAGTCACGAAGAGCATGTAAATGAGTCTCTATTTCTTTTTGATAAATGCGGCAAAGCCCATTTCCATCTCCCCATTTACTAGTTAGTTGTTGTGTAGCAAATCTTTTATGTGTTATCATCCATATAAAAGTACGTACCCTTTTTGGAATTTTTAATTTCCAAATTTTCTTCCACCTTTTATCTCTGCTTGCTGCCTCTTCTTTTCTCAACCACTTGTATGAACTTGCCGTTGAGAAGTTGCCATCTGGTTCAAGCCTCCATCTCATCTCATCTTGTTCATTATGATGCTCCATGACTATATTCTAATTAAACTTCTCCCGTTGCCTAACAAGGTCTTTCCAAAATCTTGAATCACCTCCCTTGGCTTCTAGAATGTCTTCAATGTTATTTCCTCTACCATACTTCGAGAGTAGGACTTGAGCCCATAGATCATTAGGACTTTGTCTCATTCTCCACAACACTTTAATTAAGAATGCTTCATTCATCTCCTTCAAGTTCTTCAAACCCATGCCACCAACTTCTTTAGATTTATAGAGAGTTTTCCATGAAATTGCATGTCTTCTTTTATGTTCCTCTTTTTCTCCCCAAATGAATTTTCTTTGCTCCTTTTCGATTTCCTCAACTATATTCTTGGGTAGACTTCCATGATGTATGGGGTAGTATGCCATATTATTTGTGACTAATTTAACCAATGTCAGACACCCATCTAATGAAAGTGTAGATTGTAATATGCCAATTTTTGGAAACTCTTTAAGTTATAATAAGATTAAAATCTTATTATTTTATGTGCATTTTTGGGGTGATTTATGGAGATTAAATAAAGATTTATATGATTATAAGTATATGAGACCAGAGGATGAAGGAAAGTGGAAAATAAATTAAGGCAAATTTTTCAATCCTCACAAGAATTTCTAACTAATTAAAAAGGAAGAATTAGTTAGAATTAAATATGAAAAATATCCAAAGGCCTCCAAAAGGTAATTTAAATGAAGAGAATATTAGCCCAAGAGTTTTAGTGAGTTATAAAATTATTTCCAGCTTAAAATAGTATGGAGAGTAATTTTTAGGATTTTCTATCTGAAATTTTATCGGCAAGAACCCAAATTCGGAGAAATTCTAGAAATAATAGTAAACATTATAAACAATGATTAAGAAAAATTGGGGAGTACTCTTGGAATATTTGGAGTCTAATGACAGTCATATTGGAATTTTCTGAGACAGTCGATATATCAGATTTACCGAAAATTCATCATGTCATAATTTTATCCCCATTTATTCATATTTTTTAATTATTCTTCTTTTCGTATGTATTTCATGTGGTTTAAGAAGATAATGACAGCCACCAAAGTTGAAAATTCTATGAAGAGAGAAGATATAAAAAGCAATGGGTATATATTATTATTGTTGTTGTGTACGTTGAAGCAAGAGTTAAAACAATGGATATATATATTATTATTGTTTTCCACGCCAATGGAGATAAGGAAGAGTGAGAGTTTCGATCTCTCTCCAGCCTTTTTATTGCTCTCACGGTAATAGAT
>JBAGKO010000010.1:2346652-2360399 GCA_037177275.1 Acacia concinna
GTTCAGGTGGATCATCGATATTTGTTTAGTGTTCTTGGGGTAAGTATATTCAATTGATTGTGGGTGCGTGGGATCTTTCCCTTGTGGGTTCGAATCAGTTGGTCTTGTAAAATAGAAAAGAAAATAGTTGGTGGTTGTTCAATAACAACCGTCATATATTGATATATATAGTGGTTGTTATTTAACAATCGTCATTTATAAGTGATATATACATGACATTTCTCATTAGAAAACCATCATATATATGTAGAAACAATGGTCAAATATAGACAATTATGTAGTAGTGTTTAATTCACTTCTCACTTCTTATAGTTTTAACTATTTTATAATTTAGTCTATGTGTTTTAGAAAAAAGGAAATTATATATTTAATGAAGGCTGAGACTAAATTATAAAACAGTTAAAATTATAAAGATCAAGTTATAATGAGTCAAAGTTCAAAGACTAAGCTACAATTGAATTAAATATAGAGATGAGTTGCATTGCGTTGAGGTATTGGGACATAGTTACAAATAAGTTAACATTGTAAGGGCTATATTAATTGTGTGTTTTCTAAAAGAAATACGCTGTAGAAAAAGGAACTTTTAGGGATGGTGAAAATGTTGAAAAACAAATAGCCTGTGAAAAATGAGTTGTTTCAAGGCCATTAGATAGTATTGTTTAGCAGGATCATGTATGACGCCAGAGAAGCTAGTAGCTTTGTGTGTGTGTAGCTTATACAAATAAGAGTATAATTGCCATTGCCATAAGATATATATAGATGTAGGAAAACAAATCGATCGTTGTGTATATACCCTGAAACCCCCAAACCGCGGTTTGCGCAAATTGAGACAAAACTCCTTTTATATACTTACCTCGAAATCCGTAAAAGCTATTTTCAAACTATGGTGTCAAACAGACATAATTAGCAATTAAATTTATTAGTGACATAATTCTGTTGCTAAATTCACTTAACGAAGAAATACAGTCGCTAATTAATTAATAAAAATATATTAAAATAGCTAAATTCTATCACTAATCCACTGTTTTTTTTGTAGTGAAATCAGCGATCGAGACTCAACATGCCTTGAATGGTTTATTTACGGGTAGGTTAGTATTTTGGCGGATTGTGAAGAATAAGGTTGGAAATGGTTGTTGATCGCAGGGTAGCTAGAGAGAAACTAATGAGGAAAGATTAAACACGCTAGTCAAAAAAAGAAAAGGCTATTATATACAAGAGTACTTGAAGACAACTATATCACGTACTATGACAGTTTTCTACGAACAACATTCAAATATAAGTTTTAATAAGAGAGAATGATATATAAATATTTTTTAAATTTTAAAATCTTAAATTAGTTATGTTGTCTGTAAGAATGTGATTAATTAAAATTATATAGTAATTGACAATTCAATATTATTAAAAATTACTTATTTGAGATTTTAAAATTTAAAAGATTTTTATATGTCATATCTAATAGCTGTTTCTGAACAACCGTATGTCAAATAGTTATTAATTTCTAAAAAATTTATAAAATACAATTATTTGACTCTTGTTTTAACTATCCATCAAATAAATGCCCATACTTATTTGGTGGTGAACATAATAACTGTGAGATAAGCCTTTGATCAACCATCTACGTCAAGTTAGTTGACGCATGTATGTGTCTAACTAACAAATTAATATTAGGTGTCAGTCAATTAAATCTCCAAATCTGTAGTATTGTTTTCATGTTTAGTTCAATTCTATGCATATGAACTATCTAATCCAAATGCATTTTGTGCATTTAGGGTATAATTGACATTGTAAAGTAATATAATATAATCATATGATTATAATATTATACAACAAAAATGATATATAATTTGCATCAATTAACGTTAATTGTATAATCTAAGTTCCAATATAATAAACAAATGGTATATTTAGAGAGTTGATATAGATCTCAAATATTTGGAAAATCAACAAATGTTTTGTAATTATCATTCCATTACATAATACTCCATCGGTCATTAATATAAAATTTACTTAAAAAGTTAATATTAGTCGTAAATATAAAACATAATTTTTATATTTGTCTATATATTTTTTAATTTATCTCTATTGATACTTCTTCAATAATAATCAATTAAGAAGGAGAATGAGAGAATGAAGAAAAATTATTAAGATATTTTAAAAAAATGTGTCACATTAATTAACCTAACTAATTTATTTAATCTAGAGTTAAGGTACAAAAATAAGTATAAACTGTTGCCAGAAGTGCAAAAATAACCATTAACTATTTTTAGATACAAAAGTAACCATGACGTTAAAAAAGTTGTGCAAAATCATTAAGTTACTGTAGCAATCCCTTAGAAAAAAATTAACGGCTCTACAGTAAACTTAACGGTTTTACACAACTTTTTTAACGTCATGGCTACTTTTGTACCTAAAAATAATTTATGGTTATTTTTGCACTTTCAACAATAGTTTATAGTTATTTTTACAGTTTAACCTTTAATCTAATTAAATTTAGTAAAAAATGTATTATATTAAAGATAGGAAAGAGTATTTCCTTGTATTCCGTGCCAAAAGCTAAAGGTCTGAGTCAAGTCCCCGTAACTTGAAGAGTTTTGTGAGTAGTTGGGGCTATCTAAACTCAGTCAGAGCAGTAACGGAGATCTGAGTAAAACGCCCCATCGACCTTCTCATCTTATAAAGCTTCTTCTTCTTCTTCACCACAATCACCTAACTGAGTCTTCCTGACTTATCTGCAACATTTCATTTCCATGGAAGAAGTTCCACCAACAGTCACCTGCCACGTGGTGGCCGTGCCATACCCGGGTCGAGGCCACATCAACCCCATCCTCGACTTCTGTAACTTGCTTCGGTCCCACAATCCCAACACCCTCGTCACTGTTGTTCTTACTGAAGAATGGCTCGGCTTAATCGGCTCCGAAGCCGAGACCCATAATCTCCGGTTCAGCACTATACCCAATGTTATCGTCTCTGAGAAGGATCGTGCCGCCGACTTCCTTTGCTTCTTCGAGTCTGTCATGACAAAGATGGAAGCGCCCTTTGAGGAGCTTCTCCATCGGCTTGAGCCGCCGCCTACACTCATCATGTCTGACACTTTTCTCTTCTGGGCCGTTGGAGTTGGAAATGGAAGGAACATCCCTGTTGCGTCGTTTTGGCCAATGTCTGCGTCGTTTTACTCTGTGTTTCATCACTATCATCTCCTTGAACAGCATGGTCATTATCCCATCAATGCAGTAGGTCAGTAATATTTTTTTCCTTTCCTTTGTTTGACTCTCTTCGTTGACTAAATTTGGAATAACTTCATTCTTTTTGTCATTTTATATTAAAATGAAGTGCAAAAGCGTAAGCAAAAATTTGGTGTCTTTCTTTTGTTTTACTTTCCTGGAAAAACGAAAGTATATATCTTATAGTGTATTATTACACAAGAAGAATATACAATAATAATACAAGAGTTGATTACACACGTTTCATCAACCACCACTTTTTTCCACTATGGTTGAAGATGATTAAAGGTGGAAAAAAAAAATCTTCTACACTAACTTCTAATAATCTAGGCCAAAATGATCGTCATATCTGTTAGCCACTATAAATATGTAAGAAATTAATAGAAATTATTCAATATATATATTTGGTATTCAGAAGAGTATATGAACTTATAATTTTTTGTTTTTTTGGTTTTTGCTTGAATGCTTGAGACAGAAGTGGGTGATAAACGTGTGGATTATTTTCCTGGAATTTCATCTACACGTTTGGTGGATTTTCCTTTGATCGACGGAAGCTCTCAAAACCGGAGAATATTACAATGGATCTTAAAAGGTTTTTCCTGTGTTCCCGATGCACAATATCTCTTATTATCCACAACTTCAGAGCTTGAACCTGAAGCCATTCATGCGTTAAAATCTGAGTTCTCTTTGCCCATATACCCTATTGGCCCTCCTTTACCATATTCAAATCTCTCTTCTTCATCAACCTCTGAAAAACCCTACTTTCAATGGCTGAACAAGCAACCCTCGTGCTCTGTGCTGTACATCTCACAAGGAAGCTTCCTCTCTTTTTCAAATGCTCAGATCGATGAAATCGCTGCTGGTTTACGATTAAGCGGTGTTCGATTCATTTGGATAGCACGAAAAGAGACTGATAAACTAAGAGAGATCTGTGGAGATAAGGGGTTGGTGATAGAATGGTGTGACCAATTGAGATTATTACAGTATGATGCTATAGGTGGTTTCTGGTGTCATGGTGGCTGGAACTCTATTAAAGAAGCTGTGTTAGCCGCGGTTCCGTTCCTTACTATTCCAATAATGGCGGATCAACATTTCAACAGCAAAATTATTGCTGAAGATTGGAAAGTTGGGTGGAGGGTGAAGAAAGATGTTGATCCTAAAAGTGTGATAAGTAGAGATGAGATTGCTAGGTTGGTGAAGAAATTTATGGATTTGGATGATGAAGAAGGAAGAGATATGAGAAAGAAAGTCAAAGAGCTTCAGCGTATGTGGAAGCTTTCAACAGCAAATGGTGGCTCTTCTGAAACCAATATCAAAGCATTTCTTCGAGATATAACAATCAAGGGAGATATATAATCAAATCTATGTTCTTTTAATTAATTAAAAATAATAAGTCGTGTGGGAGGTCTAACGAATAAATCGCACTCTTCATTGTTCATATGAAGAATGTAGCTTGATAATTTTAAAGTTGTACTTTTTTTTTTATGACAATGCAAGTATTAGTTCCTTGAAAGGTTAATTATTTTATTGCCCAGTGGATAATACGAAATTAAACTAAGGTGTAATGACATAAAGGCCCCAAGGTGAGAAAAAATCACAAGTAGGTTTTTTAAAATATCATCATATTGCACTGAAGTCTCATGGAAGTAGGAGAGATTTATTTGAATTGGAAAAGATTACTTTAATTTTGTTTATTTGAGCAACCAATGTCACCAATAGTAAGTTAAGGTGGTAGCTAGTGTGCTACCAATAACTAGACTACTTGTAATGATATAATTTGATTTGCTTCTTATGTGTCTGTCTCCATGTTGCCCGTATTTTCCTCTTTCATCTCATATAATATATCATAATATATATATATATATATATAAGATTGTGTGTGTATGGATATATTATGTTCTTTATGATCTTGTGTAATTTGCTTTTTTGCCATTTTATATTTTCTTCTCCCTTAAATCACGTAATATCTCCTGCCACATACAATAGGATATGAGTGAATTTTATATCAAAATTTCTTTTTATCCTATAATTGATTAAATGGAAAAAATATATAAAATATAATTAAATAGACATAAAATATTAATAAATTTAACTAAAATATCTTAAAAATTACACCTATTTTTTTTATAAAATATATCCTTATCAATTTTTCACATATTTATTTATTTAACTAATTCTAACGTTACGTTATGTTCTTTCATTCTTGAGAATTAATTATTGGTCTCCTTTAAGGTGCTATTTGGTACAAGGGGAGGGGAGGATCGGACAAATAAAAATTTTAGGAATTGAATTTAAAAGAAATTGAAAAAGTGGTGTTATAAAATTTTAATAAAGGAAAAATATAACAGGAAAAAGTATGAACAAATAATTTAAAACTTTTAATCCCAGTTCTCTTTAATTTCTTTAAGTTCAAGTTATAAAAATTTTCTCTCTCCTTCAAATCCCTCGTACCAAACAAGCCCTAAAAGAGATTGTCAAAAGCCATTTGCCTCTAGGAAGAAGACACACGCATTGCATAAAAATCAACATTTTTAAAGGTCTAAATTGATTGTTTGCTGTATTAAATGGTACTCCTTCGGGTCCTATTTATAATTGGCTAATAAATAAATTACGCTATTTAAGGAACCGGTTAAAAATAGTTAAAAGATAATAAGCATGTGTATGAAATAAACTTTTTTTTTTCCAATTATGAATAAGGGGTAGGTAAAAGAGAGACATAATGTAAATAAAATTATAATCAACATTTTAATTAATACAATGTGAATAATTAATGAGTGTCGAAAATGAAAACACTCATTAAATGGTTAAATATGTTATAAAATTAGGAAAATGCAAGAGATTGAAGGTGATAGAGATGGAGATACACAAAAGTGAATTGGAGAGAAAAGGGAGTGATGATATTTATTCATCTCAAGCCTACAATCACTTAGTACATGCACACCATCTATAAGCCATGAGACCTTAAATTACATTTCAAGAATAACACAAGAGAATAAATCTATATAATTGTGAAATAAGTTGCAATGGGAGGATATGTGTATTACTCTAAGAAACTCCCAAGAGGCTATTTATGTGTATGTTATATTGATTTAATTGAAGAACCTCAAAAGACAATCTTAAAAGGTCTTTGACATCCATCTAAATATGACAATATTTATAACACTCCCCCTTGGATGTCCATAAACAAATATTGTGTCTCATTAAAAATTTAATAGGAAAAACCCAATGGGACAAAAACATAATGAAGGAAAAAGAGTATACAATACATATTATAGGTACTTAGTTAAACACCTTACCAGAAAAAACCGGTGGGACAAAAACTTGGTTAAAGAAAAAAGTATAGTATAATGTCTACTCCCCTTTATGATATTTACTCCCCCTCATAGCAACATCAATTCTACTCCCCCTAATCACAACATTACCTCCAATGTAGTTTTGAGCATATCTTTCTTTTAGTTGCCAAGCTATGAGTAATACATTGTTACCAAATGTTTTGTTGAAATGTATTCCTCTAACACACCTTCTAAATATGTTAAAAAAAACCAATATATGCTATCTTGTCATATATACTTGTAAGAATGAAACTTTACAAATAAAATCATAATAAATACAATATTAGCATAAATATTCTTATCAAATATAATATAATTCTGGACCATTAAATTCAATATTTTTTTAGAAAAATCACCATAGCAAAAAATATATGATTTTAAAATCATGAAGGTTTGTAATAATTGATATGTAAATTATTCTTTGTTTTTTCAATATCAAACTTAATAATTTTAATCCATGTAATATTTTATATAATGAATACTTTTCTTAGACATGCTTCTAACATTTTGGATATTTCAATAATTCTCATATAAACTTTAATATTCATAGCTATACATGCATTACGATATTTAATAGATGTAATATTTTGTTTACATATTCAATCAAACTAATAATATATGCAATAATTATTGTATCCATCATCAAATGACATACCTCATCATAATTACTTAAGACCTTTGTGAAAATCTTTACTTCCACATGAAAAATCATACATGACAAATAACTTTATATTACAAATGTTAAACTGCAGGTCCATGTTTCTCACATATTGGAAGAATATTGTTCATTGCATCTTTTCCCTTTTCACTTTTCCTTTTGGCCAATCACCTTTGTATCTACTTTTATAACTTATCTAAGAATAAGATCCTTATTTAATCACGTGATATCATTATTAAAACTGTTGTCGATAACTTTATTTTTTTCGGTTCCATTTTTCCTGCTACATAATTCATTGAGATTTCTTTATTGCTTTTAGATACTTAAACCTCTTTTGAGGTTTTGCAATCAATTATATTTTGGCTTCTTCTAGAGCACATGCTTCTTTAATATGATCATCTTGATTATTTGATCATTTATCTTGTCTTTTAGAACTAATTATTCTCTTATACTTCAGGCATGTCTCATTTTCATTTATATTGATTTGAGTAATTTTAGCTAGAATATGAAACTTAGCAATTCTCATTTAGGTCAAGGACTTCATCTAGCATATATTACACAATATTCTATTAATGCAACATATGATAAACTTCTGGTTCATACTACTATATTCAAGGATCCATACTTAATAGTAATAATGTACTCTTTTTGTTTTCTTTTCCAGCTATTCAATTTCTCTCCCTAATTTTAGGAAAACTCGGTCAAATGACATTCAAATAATTGTGCAGTATAAGACTCTTAAATTTTGATTAAAAAAATACTCCTAAATTCATTTGTTTCCATTAGAAACATCATTGTGTTTCATTTAGAGACCAACAAGAAGAAAAATGTTCTTACCCAACAATTTTATCCCAACTTTCTTTAAATATTCATCTATGTGCATTGTAGTGGATTGATATACATAAGCATTACACATTCAAATATTTGATATAAAAAATATGGCTCCTGACCAAAAGCCAATTTTATAGGGAGAATTTTGTTGGCTTATATAAGTGCTACAATATGTAAGATCAAATATATCAACATTAAAATAGAAACTTTGTTCTCATAACTATTGATGGAGGCTTTAATAAATGATTTTTAGATCATATATTCTAGAAATTGCGCGCTTAACATAATAATTTATGCAAACATTCTTGCAAACTTAAAATTCCAAATTAATAGTAAGATCACATGTAACCACCTTATAGATGCAACTATCTAATACATATGATACTTCTATGGTGTATATGCTATTTGAATGGGCCCATATATAAGTTTGATATATTTCTAGAAATGTAGAAATTCATTGTAAATCATAACTACTAATATAGTCAATTTTGTTTGAGAACAAGCAACACATATAACTTATTATTACAATGTACAATATATTGGCTATTCATGAAGAATCTTCTGGTTCTTCAATAGATGTCAATACATAATTGTCAATAGTTTGTATCATATATATGACTTGAATGATCAAGCAAGTCATGCCAACAATAAATTCGTTTGAATCACTAAGCTTCTGGTTTACTGTAATATGTTTTTTTAACTATCAATAATCTTTACAATTTCCATCAAATATTGATTATGACATCCAATTTTGGGAGATTAATGGGATTTGTGAGGAAGTGTATAAATACAACTTTTCAGTATTAACTCATACTCATATTCTAATAATTTCTTTTCAACATTATCTCACACTTGTATTATAACAATCTCCTTTTCGAGTATGAGTCATATAAATATACTTTAGTATATAGTAGGACAATGAATTATCTTTTAATTGAATGCTCAAGTATTACATACCTCACATATAATCATGGATTTCAATTCAATTGAGCTACCACTTTTTGACCATTTAATGAATCAAAGCTTTGATGTACATTGTACGTCATAAATTTTCTTGACCAATTATTCTTTCACCCAAAAAAAAAAAAATCTATATTAGTTCTTTATGACAAGAACTAACAAATATTATTGCAATTATAAGACATCATTTTCACCAATAACAATATACTTCAATTAGCCTTCTTTTGATACATATTCAAAGTGTGAAATGTTTGAAATCTTCCATCACATAAAGAAATATGAAGAGATCAAAATACATAAAGATCTTATGATAATGATTTGTAATGTTTAGTGACTAAAATTAATTTGAGAGGAATGTAAAGACAAATGCATTATAATACAAAATATTGAATAGTTATGATATTCATAGTCTTCTTTCAAATTTTTCCTACTATTTGATCATCCATAAATTTGACTTACATTATAAATAGTTAATGCACATAACAAAAGTAGTTTTTTCTAGCATACAAAATCAACATAACCTATTCATGATGAATTTTCTCTTAGAATTAAATAAATTCTCATTCTTTCACATAAACTCTTATATGAATATATGATTTTTCTTTCACAAATGTCACGTAAAACTAATTTCATTCCAATATATATCATATCATGTATCATGTCATGATTGATATATATAACTTACACATATCATACACAGGAAGCTGTTGGGGTGTAGAAGAAATAATAATATGAGAATTAAGAGAGAAGACGATAAATTACCAATACTAAAATAAAATAGCAATTGAAGAGTATTTGAATGTTATTTAAAAATAGTGAAACATTTGGTAACTAAGAAAAACTACACATATATGTGAGGCAACATAATAATAGTGTTCAAAGATATGGAAGACATGGTTAATAATGAAAGAAAGTGTCCTAATGCTAGCGTATGTGAATTGAACATTTGATAAAAATATCTAGAGCACTAGAGAAATGTAAATCCCATGAAGAAAGTAGATGTGGGGTTGAAATAGTAAACTCCATTGATGTATAAATCATAGCCACATACACCATATACTTAAATTTACAAATAAATAGTACAATACATAAGGAAAATAAATAAACAACATAAAATGAGGTTAGACAAAAAAAAATAGAAGCCCTTCAATTTGGGAGTTATAAGGTATATTAACACTAGCCATGATATGGAATTTAAAAAGTCATGAAATTATAAACATCCACACACCATAATGTTAAAATTTGCAAATGAATTAGCACTATAATTAAAATTTCAAAATGGACAATAATTACATTTTTTGTCTATTTGATTTCATAGATCACTTATATACTTATTGATATCACAATAATAAGTCCATATAATAATTTCTCTCACACAAGTTAATCATAATAATTTTAAACAATAGTCATAATTAAACTAAATATATAGCCTTATGGGATAATAATAATTTCTTTTACATCTATAATAACTTTAGGCCTATTCTTACTACTACTCATTGCCTCTTTTGATATTTTTATAACATCTCATTGTCTTTCTGGATTTACAACCATTTTGCCATTTACTTTCAATAAATTAATCCATATTTGGCTACGTGGCTTCAAGCCATTTTGTATCATTTAATAATAATAGTATTATAATATTCCTAAGAACATTATTTTTCAATGATCACGGCAAAAAAGAGACTATTGAATTTCAATTGTCAATTTTTTTTTCATTCTAATATGATTATAATCACTATTATTCTCATAAATTTATTTTGTGCTTTCAATCCAATATCACACTATCAATTTGATCTTCTGGACCACCATTATTCTTTCATTATCAATTTAGGCATTGAAGCATATGTAATTGTAGCAAAATCTACAAATAAGTCTTCAAGACTCTTAATTTTAAGTTGTATGATTCTCTACAAGTAATTTTATCTTCCAGAAAATATATAATAGAAACATTTTTTCAAAGCTAAAAAGCTCTTTTGTGCCATTCGATTATAAGACTTCAAGACTTTAACATTTCTAACAATTTAAACATCAAATGCCACAAATTTTTCTTTTTCATGCCTTTTATTGGAACCACAAGATAATCTTTTATCAAAAATCTATTATTGAAGAACCATTATCTTCTTTCTCATGCCTCCTATTGGAAATATGATGGTCTTTTACCAAAATCAATTATCAAAAGTGATATGACTTGTGGTCATGAGCTCGTAAGTATTATGGCTACTAGCCATTCAATAAAATTAAAAGAATAGTGTAATAAAATAAATTAAAATTTAAATATAAACAATAGATAAACTTGTAATTATATAGATCACACTATATAATCATATACAACAATTATTATTATTATTATTTATATAAACACCACACAACAAACTAGATGTGAGAAAGGGAAAGAGGCATAAACAATATGAATTATGTTTATATATAAACAATATAATTAAACCACCACAAAGATAAAAGAATATAAATAAGTTAATGCTGAAGCAATAAATTATAGATATAAGAAACTAAATAATTAAAGTACGTAAGAAATATAAAACAACACAATGTAAAAAATACAAGAAACTAATTTAAAAACATGTAAACATAAAACAATATAAAATAAATAGTACAAATGGATAAATAGATAGATATAAACAATATAATGTGTGTGTGAGAGATAGTAAAATAAACAAAACACATTAAAAGATGAAAAAATGATATAAAAATAGCAACAAGAATGAGTAAAATAGACAACTTACAAAAATAATAAAAATAGTTATAGAACAACAAATAATGTAAACTAGAAAGATAAAATAATGTAGATAATAAGCACCCTATTTTGTCAAGGCCCCACTCAAAACATACAAAAATATAAACCATCACAATTAATGATGATCAATACCCAGATTGGTAGTCATCTTAAAAGGGGAAAAAAATAAAAAATACAAAAATAAATCACCCCAATTAATTATGATCAATACCCAAATTGGTAATCATCTTAAAAGGGAAACAAAAATAATATATATATATATAATAAAATAAAAAGAGCAAATATGCTAATTATTGGTAGTAATTTTAGATGGGAAATAAGAAAAAAATTAAAAAAATGAAAAAAATATCCTAATTAATTATGATTAATTGGTAGTCATCTTAAAAAGGAAATAAAAATAAAAAATAAAAAGAAAATTTGCCAATTAATGATGATTGATTGGTAGTCAAATTGCTTTGCAATCATCATTAAATCAAAAAATGAGGTGAGCATTTATGAGGGGAAAACCTTGAGGCTATAAATAGAGGAGCAAAGACTGAAGAAAGGGACAAAACATTTTGAAGTAAAAAGACAACAAAATTTTGAGAGAAAAAGGTAGGAGTGAAAGGATGCAAAAAGTTTACAGATTAGAGGTGCTATTTTTCTTCATACTCCCAAGGAAGGCCATTGCTCTTATGGTAACGTACCGCACATGTGATGCTTCAACAACAATGATTTGAGAGAGGAATCAAATATTATGAGGAGGGAATCATTTTCTCATTGTTTTTGTTCTTTTTTTTTCTTCTTCTAATTCTTTCCTTTCTTCTTTTTTAATATACCCGAGGAAGGCCAATGTTTTATGACTATTGTCATATTTGCGAATATCAACACTAATGGATAGAGGGCACAATCCAATGTGATTTGGATTCTTGTTGTTTATCTTCCTCTTTCCTCCAATTCTCTTACTTCCAAATATTTTTCTTGCTCTTTTTATTTATCATTTAAGGGCAAGCAAAGCTTGAGGATATAATGCAGACCATTAAACCTAATCTGAAGCAAAACTCAGATCATTAAGAAACAGACCTGCACATCCTGGGGGCACCAAATGGACCAGAGAAATGGTGCTGCCTTGGTCATGACCCTGTCTAGCCATAAAGTAGGCACAAGCAAGAAATTCCCTCCTAGTTTGGTGGAGTTGAACATCCCAGTCGTCATACAACAAATCTTGTGTTTTCCCAACAATTTCTTTGAGAGGGTGATCAATTGTGCAATCTCTCATAAGGATATTAAAAGCATCCATAGAGTCAGTAAAGATAGAAATCTTATCATACCCTATCCGTTTGGCCACCTCCATACCCATTTTAATAGCAAGAATCTCTGCTTCTGTCACACAGCACGGGCTAAGAGAACAATAGAATCCCAATAACCATTGCCCTTGTCATTCCTCATAACACCCCCGCATGCCGCTTGCTAATGCTCCCTGACCGACACGTCAACATCAATATGAATAGTTCCCGAAACCGGTGGAGTCCAGTGGGTTTCGCCATTTCCATCTCCTCTGAAGATCTTATGCTTTAATTGATGATTAGTAGAACTCTCCATTAAGCAATAATTGCATTGGTGCAATAATACCTTAGGTGAAGCCTTCATTCTTTGGAAGATCTGCTTGCATCTACTAGTCCAGATGATCCAGCATACCATACTGAAGACTCGAGTCCATCCAAGATCCCGATATCTTCCTTTGCCTGGGTTATGGTTGATATTCCAATGAAGCCATTCCTTTATAGAGTTCCCAAATGAACCTCAATTTCTAGATTATTTTGTGGATCACCCCCCAGAGAAACATTATTACTTCCAGATTTTGAGTGCCCAACATTTTCTGGAGGTCTTGGGTCAGGTTCCTTTGGTTTTGAGGAATGGGAAGCCATGACAGAAACAACACCTTCACATCTATTCTTTTTCCTTGGAGCATCTTTTTTGCGAGAGAGCTTAGAGTCATCTGTCCCAATTGCCA
>JBAGKO010000010.1:2370389-2388449 GCA_037177275.1 Acacia concinna
TTTTAGGGAGTAGAAGAAGTTACTTGTGTTTGGATTGAGAGTAAAAAAAGTGACTTATGAGAGAGAGAAAAAGTAAAAGTCAATGGAGAAGTCACTTTTTTTGACTTGTCAAAAAAAAATCATTTTCTTTAGAAGCCCATGACAAACAGTCTCATTTCATAAGCTACTTATCAAAAGCTCCTTTTGCCACTACAAGACAAAAAAAGCCCCTCACCGCTCCCCCCAAACAGGCTCTAAGTAACTTATAAAAATAAGTAACTTATTAGAAGTCAATTGTGTTTGGATTGGAGGTAAAAAAAGTGACTTATTTGGAGTAGAATAAGTTACTTGTGTTTGGATTGAGAATAAAAAAAGTGATTTATGAGAGAGAGAAAAAGTCACTTCTTTTGAGAAGTCACTTTTTTTGACTTATCAAACAAAGTAACTTATTGATATAGACTTATCAAACAAAGTAACTTATTGATATAAGTTACTTTTTTCCAGAAGCCCATACCAAACACCCAAATTTAGATAAGCTCCTTTTTTTCCTTGGAACTGCTGCCCACCGCTCCTTGCCACCTGTCTCAAACAGGCCTTAAGTTACTTTTCATAAGTCACAGCCAAACAGGCTCTTAGAGCCTGTTTGAGACAGGCGGTGGGGCAGCAGTGGCAGCGTTGAGGGGAAAAAAAGTAGTTTTTCTGAATTTGAGTTTTTGGCTGTGACTTCTGGAAATAAGTTACTTATTGTAATAAGTAACTTATTTCTATAAGTTAAAAAAAGTGGATTCTCAAAAGAAGTTACTTTTTCTATCTCTCATAAGTCACTTTTTTTACTTCTAATCCAAACACAAGTAACTTCTTCTGCTCCCAATAAGTCATTTTTTCTACCTTCAATCTAAATACAATTAACTTATGATAAGTTACTTATTTTAAAAGTTCCTTCTAAAAATTTTCATAAGTCACAGGCAAATAGGCCATTATTAGATTATCATAGCGGCGATGATGGATTTTTCATGAAGTATATAACCATACATGTCTTTATGTGCAACCCAACCATAAAAGAAAAAAAAAACTAAAAATGAGGAAATGACAATTATATGTAAAAGTAATTTATTGAGAGGAAACACAAACAGTAATTATGATGATATATCTCCCTCATTTAATATTTTTATTAACATTATCCTTCATTATTTTAGGGAAAATTCTAAAAAAAGACAAGTGAAATAGGGAAAAGACAATTCAGTATAGCGAAATCTGAAAATCCCAAATCAATCTATTTTATATTTTTTAGGTAATTACGAAAATGCCATTGAATTTTTCACAACATTAGTTTCGTAATTTACAACACAGGTATCTAAATTAACAACACCAGGTACTACGTATTTACACTGTGAGTTGTAAATACGTAGTACCTGGTGTTGTGAATTACGAAACTGGTGTTGTGAAAAATTCAGTAAGATTTTCGTAATTACCTAAAAAAATACAAAACAGACTGATTTGTGATTTTTAGATTTCGCTGTATTGAATTGTCTTTTCCCTGTTTCACCTATTTTTTTTAAAATTCTCCCTTCATTTTGTAATTTTTCTCACTCCTATTTGTCTTTATATTCAATAAATGTATGAGTATTATTATTAACGCCATCTTTAGGAGAAAAAGTGAAAAACTCGGGTCGTTTTCAAAAAAATCAATCCCGCCGGGTGGTTTTCCCACTCTATCACTGCAAACGGCACTGAACGCGACTACAGTGAAGCAATGGGTTCCAAGGCAGGTACGGAGATAGCAAGTCGTCGCTTCCCGATGCTCTCACTTGTCAGTTTTAAGTCCTCTCTTAATTTTCATTTGCACTTTTTCCAGGAGGAAGTTCTGTTGATTTATGGTCAGAAATTGTTGGTGCTGAGACGCCGCAGCAGCAGCATCAACAAATTGAGGTTGTTTACAGAAGAAGAAAACCGCAGCACAACCAAAAGGAATTGAACTTGTAACTCCACGTTCATTCATTTAACCATCTAATTTTGCATTTCTCTTGATCTTTCATTTCTTCTGAGTTCTAAACTGTTTTCATCTTCCCATACTTCCAGAAGGCGTTCTGATGTTAGTCGCCCACCTTCGAATCGCGTGAGTTTGGTAGACCCAAACAAGCGAGTCAGTTGGAACCGATCTCTCTCGACAAGGTTTGCTTGTAGTTTCCACTCCCTTACATTTTTTTTTTCCCTGCAATTCTGGGAACGTTCCGCTTTCTTAGTTTTTACCCTCCCCCATTGCTTTTTATAGTGCTTAAGGTTTTTTATTCAAGAAAATGATCGACTTGGTTACCTCTTTAGACATCCATTTCTATGAACATTGGCTGGAAGATAGGTTTCGGAGTAATGAAGAAATTAGCCAACCTTGAGCTGCACTTTTTTTTTTGCTTATATGTTCGTAACATGTTCAAACATTTGTTTGTTTGTTTATTTGTTGTTTGAATGTTCCAGCATGACTCAGAAGCTTATGGGAAAAAAAGAGAGTTTTTGGCATTGTTATGAATATCTTTGTGCTACCTTTCAGATACTTCTTCAAACTCTTTTTTGAATTATTTAATTTTCTCGTGTCAGTCTCTTGAACATATTCATAATTGTTTGTGTAGAATTCAATATTTTACGTATTTGTACCCTAAATTTTTAAAATTTGTTGTATTAGGCATATTAATGTATTATACTTAATATGTTAACTCATGAGCTGGAACTGCATAGAAGATGTTGAATACTGTTGTATAGGAAATGTTTTGATTTATTGTACAAACGAGTTTCTGCTTCTATTTTGTGGTCCGAACCTTGAAGCCTTGAATTTTGTTTAGGTAGGTTATATGACCATCTAAAAGTCAGTAATCTTCCTAGGGCGGTGGTTGCCTCTGCCTATCTTTTTATTTCTTTTATATTATCAGCTGTTGGTTCATTTTCTACTGATCGAATTTTTTCGAACAGAGGGAGGACAAGTATAGCTGTTGGAGCTTGTATGGTTTATCAGCCTGAATTAAAGAAGGAAAAAAGAAAAGGGAAACCTGCTATTCCCAAAGTATGCCTTTGTTGCTTCCTATTCTCATTTTGCATGACGACTTTAAAAGTGTAGCCTGTAATTTTGTTTCTGTGGTGGCTGCTCTTTCAATTAGTTTTATTAGTTGTTATCAGATATTCAGGAATCACTGTATGCTTGTAATGTTGAACTTCGGAAGATTTTGAGTTCACGTATTCTAGGAGATTCAAACCATATTTCAGTCACTTTTTTGTTTGGTATTGGCAGGGAAAATTTGTAGCACCTCCTAACTTTGAGAAGGAGAGAGCATACTTTGAAGAGGTTGATGCTTTTGAGTTGTTAGAGGAGAGCCCCTCGCCCAAGAAAGTTGGCACATGGACCATAGGCAATGAGAATTATAATGGTCAACTGCCTCATTTATGCTCAAGATTAGAAAAATGGTTACTCTCCAGGAAATTGAATCTCAGTTGTGGTCCTTCTAGCACGCTGTCTAAGATATTAGATACTCCAGCCAAGGGGTTGGAGACTATTTATGATGTTGATTCATGTACCGTAGATCCTAGAATTTCTGAAAATTTTGGAGAAGTCGATCCACACCGTCATACCATCATAACTAAAAGCAGTAGTACTCTACTAGATAATGGTCTATCTGGGGGTGACATCAGTTTGCCAACTGATACTATGTCCACTAAAGATGATGAAGATTCTGCAAATTTAGAAGCTGCTGTTAAGAAACTCTCAATCGCATCGTCATCAACATTGGCAGATGAACATTTTAGGCCATTTGCTGCTTTATTAGAAATATGTGGGCAGTTTGTGCCTTCAAAGTTTCAAGACGTGCTATCCAAGTATTGGTGTGTTTCTTAGTTCCTTATGCTATTGTATCTTGTGGATTTCCTGCTTATGCTTGTAGGAGTTTTTTCTTAGTGTTGGTGTGTTTATCAGTTCCTTATACAAGTTATTTCTTTCAGTGTGGTCACATCTTCATGCTTACAGTAATTTTTCTTACAGTAATCCCGAGACTATCGTCAAAATTGGTGAAGGAACATACGGAGAAGCTTTCAAGGTTGGCAGCTATGTTTGTAAAATAGTTCCTATTGACGGAGACTTCAGAGTGAATGGAGAAGTTCAAAAGGTAATTCTTGCATTCATGCCGTTCTCGGAATAAGTTGTCCAAATATAAATAATTAAATATATCTCAGCCAATGCATTTCACTGTAATTAGTAGCCACACTGCTTTACAGATTTGTAAACAGCATGGCTTTCAGTAGTATTTGTTGATTATCGAAAATCGGAATTGATTATGTCATTCCTACTGCAATAAGACTACTTTTAAATTAGTTGTTTAATGAACTAGATTGTTGAGTGCTGCAGGCAGTGATTAGTTGAATGGGTTGGTATATTTTTTGTTTCCTGCTTATGTTTTGGGTTTAAGAAGAAGCCGCTTTCATTAATCAAGTAAATAATTTATGTTATGTTACTAACTATATATGGCTTCTGTAATAATACTACAGAGATCAGAAGAATTGCTGGAGGAGGTGGTTCTTTCGAAAACTCTTAACTATTTGAGGATAAATGATGGAGATGCTCATAATTCTTGTGGAATATTTATTGAAACAATAGAGTAAGTAATTGACTCAATTTAGAAATGCTACTTCGTTAAACTATATCACGAATCTTGGGAAAGAAAATTTCTTAGTTTTTGTTTACTGTCCGGTTGATTTGTTTTTTGAAATAAATTTGCATGCGTAAAAATGGAAAAATGTGCCCTGTTCTATAAAATAATTTCTAGTTTATAATGTTCAAGTTGATTGTCATTAAGTCTTCCATGTCGCTGGTACTTGTCAATTTTCAAGAAAGGGCAGAATTACTAATGCATGATTGAACTCAGCTTATGATCATCAGGATGCCCTGTATGCATGTAGACAAATTTATGCTCCTTCTGTAATTATAAATAATCAGTGGAACTCAAATATATATTGACTTGCCTTTTGTGTCAGATTGAGTGTATGCCAAGGATCCTATGAACCTTCATTGATTCAAGCATGGGAGAATTGGGATGAAAATCATGGTTCAGAGAATGATCACCCGAAAATGTTTCCAGAGAAACAGGTTTCCCATTTTGACCATATTTTAATGTTATAATAGTTATGTTTCAACCTCTCGCTCAGTTTATAATCCTACTTTATTCACCCAAATCATGCATTCGTTCATATTTCTATAATCTGTGAGCATTTGGGGTCGGAAGGGGAAAAGTTGAAATATGCCTTTAATTTCTTGTTTTTAGGTCAATTTGTAGAGGTATGAATATGATCAATGTAATAAGTGACTGAATAAAAATCTGCATTCAGTGTTACATGGTGTTTGTATTACAACATGGTGGCAAGGATCTTGAAAGCTTTGCACTTTTGAATTTTGATGAGGCAAAGAGTTTACTAGTTCAGGTATGTTTTACATGTAATGATCACATCTACCACCGGTTTCACGAAGGTTTGTTTCTACACGTCTCATTTCCATCATAAAATGCAGGTTACTGCGGGGCTTGCTGTGGCTGAATCTGCATATGAATTTGAACATCGAGATCTTCACTGGTGAGGTTATGACGCTGTGAATGGCTATTTCTGCAGTTGTTGCATTTTGTTTGATACTTAATTTATAAATTTGCATTTGCACAGGGGAAACATTCTTTTAAGTCGGAGCGACTCTCAGACATTGCAGTTCACCCTCGGTGGCAGGCACATGCTTGTTAAGACATATGGACTGATAATATCTATAATTGACTTTACTCTGTCACGAATAAACACAGGTCAGGGCTTAAGGCACTGCTCTTTTAATGTTGCAGTGGATCATGACAGTGTCACTTGCATTCGCTAACTGTGTCCTATGATGCTCACAGGTGATGATGTACTCTTCTTGGATCTTTCCTCAGATCCCGATCTATTTAAAGGTCCTAAAGGGGACAAGCAGGTCAGTAATTTTTTTTGAAGTCATGGGTATCTTCGGAATTCATACAAGAGTGGTCAAAAGTTTGGATTTAGACCAAAATTAATTCAAATCGCCCAAGTCACTTTTGCTAAAGAACTTTCTGGGTTTAGGGTTATGTCAGTTTTCGCTCAAATATGTTTTTCCCCCTCCTTTGGTTTGGGTTTTCATCTAAGATTGTCTCTTAAATATGCACTGTGTTGTGTGATTGATTGATTTGTATGTTCAATATCCATTGTGGTATGGAATAAAATCCGTTAGTTTGAGATTTTTCCGTCACCGTTGGTTTTCTACTATTTAAACACCTCCATTCTTTAGTCCCTTAAGTGGGGTGAGAGGAGGACATCTTACTTGGTTTATCTTCAATTGGTTATGCAAATTCACTCAATCAATTTCTTTGGCTCGATTTTCCTTGATCTGCACTGATTTAAGCATGTTTGGTTTTGGATCGATATGGATTAGTTTGGTTTGATTATATATTATTGCATAAATGATTAAAACTATCAAATGCAGTCAGAAACATATAGGAAGATGAAGGAAGTTACAGAAGATTGGTGGGAAGGAAGGTAATGTTGTCGTGCAGTTTCCTTTATTTTAAGCATAATCTTCTGGAAATGAATAACTACTAGTAGTTGAGAAATGATAATCTGATTTATAGATTGATTTTATGGTTAAGTTTCATTTATTTCCTCCGCTACTTGAGATTGCCTGCAGGCTAATAAGAGGTGTATATATTCACTCTATGACATTGATCTCGGATCTGAGATTTTTGGTTTTTTGTTCTACTTGAATTTCCCAGGCACTAAAACCTTGTTGCCTTTTCTTATTCAGTTTTCCTAGGACAAACGTGTTGTGGTTGATCTACTTGGTCGATATACTGCTGACGAAGAAATCATTTGTAAGTCGTCTTCACATTTTAGCAACTACTTGCCTGCACTTAACCTTAGACATAATAATGTTTTCATGATTTAGATTTTTTGTTCCTGGGCTGAAAAATGAGATACAAAAGTGGTGAAATCAATAAAATAATGTCAAAATAGAGCCAGGAAAACGGCTGGCCAGTTCAAGCTGAGTCCAAGAAAAGTACTAATTTATGATGCCTAGCCTATTTGGTTAAAGGCTTAGGATAGCCCGTCGTTTGTCACTTTTTCGTTTTTTCTGTATTTAAAGTCTGAAATATTTAAAACAGAAATATTATCAAAATTTGGTGAAAACACCAAACAAATATAAATACAAAATCTAAAAAGTCAAAAATTAATGTCCATAACATATTTACTACTATATAAAATCAAATTATAAATCATAAACTAAATACTAAAGTCTAAATAATATGAATAACGTTATCATTTTGTTTACAAAACTATCATCACCTTTAACATTATTTTTGAGCCAGAAAAATGATTTCATTTTTCAGGTTTGACCTATTTCATTAAGGGTCACGTTTAGACCTATGGGCTTCAAGCTCGTTTGTCATATTTTTGTGTTTTTATCTATTTGAACACTAAAATATCTAATTTAAAACACAAATATTATCAAAATTAAGTTAAAACGTAAAATTTTTTTTATGTTTAACAAAAATACAAACACTAAGTCTAAAACATAATATGTATAGACTATAATCAAATAAATAACTATATGAAGTCAACTAATCTCTAGATAATAGATTAAAGTATACTTTGGGTCCTTTACGTTTAGTTGAAGTCTTCTTTTAATTTCGAATTTTAAAAAGTGTGTTTTTAGTCCTTTTAAGTTAACGCTGTTAATTTCACTAACGGAAAATGCTGACTTAGTAAAATTAATTCAGCCAATGAACACATTGGGTGAACGCCTGAACCAATCTTTGAGCATCATCAGCAAGGCATAATTTAATTTAATGAAGTTGACGTTATTTCAGGAACGTACTTCAAAGAATGAGAGAGATCTGCGTTCCTTGAAGAAACGTCTGGACAAGTATAATTCAGCCAAGGAAGCAATTTCCGATTCTTTCTTCAATGACTTATTGGCTGTGCATGGTACATAAGTCACACACGACAGAGGAATAGAAAGACGCGATCAGCAAGAAGTATGTAAATTTTGGCGTTTCACCACTGCTTTTTGGGTTGGTGAAAACATGTACTGTATATAAAATGCAGAACACAACTTGGAAACACCTACGGTAATTTCCATTGGTGCGCATCAAATGTGACTTTGTTTATGGGAACTATGGTCATTGATGGGCCTAAAATATGAAAAAAGAGAGTGACGTTAAGGGGATGAAGTCCTTATCCTATTAGATATTTCATTATCAGATGACCGGGGGAAAAAAGAAGAAAGAAGGAAAGATGAGGCTGCTAAGGAGAAGAGGAGATATAAAGGAGGCAATATTAATATGGTGGATTAAGGATTAATATGATAAGCTGAATGGGCTTTGCATGTTGCAAACCGAATCTGGCATGATACATGTTTGAACTGTTATCGTGGCATTGTGCACTTACACCTCTTGCTGATCTCACTTCACTTGCCTTTTTCCCCTTTAATCCCCTTGCTCCGCCATTTGCACCATTTGCTTTATTACATTATCTATATTATTTAAAGTTTACCTCTTTGTTCTGTTGGCTGCTATCTCTCAATAGCCTTGTAAACATAAATTTTTATTCAAAATATATAAGAGATCCACCAGGCAATTAGTAGTTGTTTTTCATTTGTATGGGAGAGATGTGATGTGATGTATTGATTCAGGTAGTTAAAAATACATTCTCTAATAAGGATAAAATAGGTAAAAATTATATTTAATTTAAAACCCATAAAATGATGTAACTAACATTTATAAATAAATAACATCCTAGATTTTAGAGCTTTGCTTTAGGCGGGAAAGCTGGTGAGATGGTGCATTTGATTATTAATAACATGAATGGTCTGCACATGGTTTGTCTGTCTCTGTCCCCGCCATTGCTTCTTACCTACAATTAAATACGACGTGCCCTCCTAAGTCCTACCCCAATTTCTCCAACTCGCCCACCATCTTTACGCCTTCCCTTTTCTCTCATCCTACTAAAAAATTACTTTACTCTCTCACCCATGAAATTTATCCAAATTGGACTTTTAGTCCTACTCAGCATCATCACTTCTTTTTCCACTGTTTCCTCCTCTGTCTTCCACTTTTCTTAATTATTATTTACTGATGATGTTTGCTCCCCCAAGATTCTGATTTTCATGTTATCCTTAACAGTTAACTCTATCCACCCCCCCCCCCAACTTTTATATCCCTACGTCCTAATCCAAGTTTTGTGATAGCTCTCAACATTGCGATCTCATCTCATCTCATTCCATATAAAGTTCAACCTTTTTCTGCCCCTCTATTCGCTATATCCACTACTAAAAAATAATCTTGGTTCCCCACTGATTCTCAAGTGGCCCCAACCATTTTACCAATAATCAACTGTCATTTTTTTCAAAAAAGAAAATTAACATTGGTTTGTATATGCCGGCAAATAACTCTGCTTATCCGAGGGCAACAAAGTTTAAACCAAATTCCTCATTACAATACGTAGACCCGAGACCCGAGACCTGGGAGGAAGAAACAAGAAAATAAAGAAAGAGACATGGGACACGAGATTCGTTCCCTGCGCTGTTCATCGCAGAGAAAGAAAGAAACAGGGCATGTGTTCAAAAGACGCCATTCTAAGTATTTCCACAATAGGGAACGAGTCATCTTTTAATTTTTTGCAGCCACAGTCGTTGGAAATATATAAAGAAGCAAAGGTTATATTCTTTCTTTTTTATGACTATTCGAAGACGGCCATTTTCCATGCCCACCCATCCTTCGTGACAAAGCAACTTCCTTTTCTTTGTCATTCCAATTTGGCTGTCCTTCTTTCTACACCTTTTCTTCCTTTTTTCACTCCCCACCTTTATCTTCCTCCTTCTGAGCTTCTTACTTGTAGTTCTATGCCGTCCATTTCTTTAAAGCTCACAAGCTGCATCAATCACAAAGGGGTCTTTCTACATTCCGCTCTCATTCACTTACAATGACCAGCCATTATACTCTATGCTTCTCCTTTCTTTGTCTCTTCGTCCTCTGCTGCTCGGGTGAGTAACTGATTCTGCTATCATTGAGTATTCATTTTTTTTGTGGGTTTTGGTGTTCCTGATTTTTCTTGATGGTAGTTTCTTCTTGTCGTTTTTTGTTTCGGAAAATGCACATGTTACTGGGTTCTATAGGAATTCTATTTATCTATTTCTGGAAGTGCCTACTTAGCTTGTTTTATACTTGTATCTGATTATTTTTGTCCTAACCTCTTGTTATATCCATTTTGCTTTTGTTTTCTTCAACACAATATTCTTACTTCCCGTGAGGCCTTTATAAATGAGTGGGGACTGCTTGCATTCAGGTGGAAAAAATGTAAGGACTTTCAGATTCTGATATTCCTTTAGATCTTTACAGGAACTCTTGTGGGATTTTCATATCGTGAAAGGGAAAAGGAGGAGATTTTTCCTTCGTCCCGCAGAGAAATCCTAAGCAAATTCCACATCAGAAGAACTCTAGATGATATAACCAGCCCACCAAACCAAGGTTTCCCCACAAGTCCAACTTCAGCTACACCAGTAGTTACAACTCCAGATGCACCAACCATTATCACAGTTCCCTCCACCATTCCTGCTCCCCCAACCAATCCTGCTGCAATGCCTGTGACAGTTCCTACCACAACTTCTGTGCCATTACCTCCCACAAATCCGGCCAATCCTGGGATAACCCCGATAACAGTTCCAGGGGCACAACCAACAACCTATTATCCACCCCCAACAGGAGGTGTTCCTATGGTGAACTCTATTCCACCTCCTGCAAACAGTAATGCTCCAGCCACAGCAGGACAGAGTTGGTGTGTAGCCAAGAGTGGAGCTGCAGAGACTGCTCTTCAATCAGCACTGGACTATGCTTGTGGAATGGGTGGTGCAGACTGTTCACAAATCCAGCAGAGTGGCAATTGCTATAATCCAAATACTCTTGAAAACCATGCTTCTTATGCCTTCAACAGCTACTACCAAAAAAATCCATCACCAACAAGCTGTGACTTTGGAGGGGCTGCCACCCTAGTTAACGTGAATCCAAGTAAGATATTGACAACTTCAGTGCTCATTAACCAACAGTATTATCTTATTCTTGAACAACAGTTTTAAAGGCCCTTTGCTAAAAATTTTACAGGCACGGGTTCTTGCATTTTTCCATCATCCTCTTCCTCTCTTACATCGTCAACCCCAACAACAACAACATCATCAACTCCCACTCCCACTCCCACTTCAACTACATCATCAGGAACAGGCATGTCAGGGTAAGTTATCTATCTAGATTTCCTGGGAAAAACAAAATCTTAATTATCAGATGATATTTAAAACTTTAATTTTATTATAAGCATGAAAGAGTGTGGATGAATTCTTGGCTACGTAATGATATCTAAGAGTTCATCCCTATGAGCAATGTATAGATTAAGCTGTCAAAGTAACGCTAACAATAATACTAATTCCATTCCTGTATTCAAACAACATTTGCAGCTATGGTAACCCACCATCGGTGTTAAATTCAAGCAGCAGCTCAGCATCAAGCACAGGTACCTCACCGTTTTACGGGTCTGAAAGTCCTCCAGGTGTAAATCCCGCATCATCATCCCATTCAGCCAGTTTGCAGCCTTTTCTAAGTTTCATTGTTCTGGTGATATCATTAGTCACTGGAAATCTCAGTATGTGCCCATAGAGATACAACTTTTCCGGGAGGATCGAAGAACGTGAAGCCCAGCGCTCTAGCTTTATAATGGACGGAACTGTAACATTACGTGCTGTGTACAGGTTATTAAGTACATAAAGACAATAGAGTAGAATTGGAGGGAAACTACATTATAAAGGATCTGCTGAGCTTATCTGAGGTGAAGGGATGGTTGTGGGGGATAAATGAATTTCTGCTGTTGAAACAACTGCTAGATACGGCTTTTAGGCTGTGGCAGAAAAAGCTGTAGTTAATAACTAGTTATGTACATATATTTTGATTGCTTCAGTAGTCTATGGATTGTGTAGTGTGCAGTGATCACAGCTTACTATGGGAAATTGCTAGCTTATGGGAAAAATATCCATGCGAGTTAGAAATTTGCTAACTCGGACGATGAAGGATAGAGAAGGTTGATAGTTTCGCTGCATTCAATTATAGGTTGACGAGTTCATTACGAATTACGTTAAACAATTAAGTTTCGAGGAACCAGTTGAAGAGACAGTGTTAGTCTATTAGAAAGGTTATTAGATTTTTCTGAAGCGTAATGTCATTTATATATATATATAAATGTGCTTAAATTAGGAGAAAATGTATGCATTGAAAAGATAAAATTATTTTTATTTGATGGGAGACATTCATATTGGTCAGAATATAAATTACATGTTATTCCCAAAAAATATATAATTTTGCATATTATTGGGTGGTGAAACCAGTTTGACTGCTCGTCTATGATAATAAGTAACAAGAGAGGAGAAAATGCATGCATTGAAAAGATAAAATTATTTTTATCTGATGGGAAACATTCATATTGGTTAGAATATAAATAACTTAGTATTCCAAAAAATACATAATTTTGCATCTTATATTATTATTAGATGGTAAAACCAGTTTCAGTGCTCGTCTATGATAAGTAATAAGAGCGGCTCACGCCAACAGGTGATAGCTGACTAAGCAAAATGAGGATGAATAAAACGATCATAATGTTGATTCATGATTGTCTTCTGGACACTTAAATATACAAAACAGTCAGAGAATGGCACATAATTTAATGTAATAATTGCCTCACAAAAAAAGGCAAATAACAGAGCATAAAAGCATCTCCATGCATTGGATGCCATTTTACTCACTTCACCAAACTCCAAACGCCATGACCTGTAGTATAATAGTATATTTGATTATTAATTATATAGGCTTGTACATCTGATTTGATGAGCTTCCCCGATGATCCAAAAGGCATATTATTATTAAAGAGTCGGCAGCTGGACACCACAATATTTTGATCGCCACATCTATAATTCATCATTATTTTAGAGAAAATAATTATACTAGCAATCATCTGTAACTGCTTCCCCATAATTATCCTTTCCTCTAAAAGGCCATCATTGTTCATCATATAAGGGTGGAAAGAGTAAATTAACCTCATTTCACTATTTGGGGTGGTTTTAGATAACTGAGCAAAAATACGTTTGGATCCTGATGCTACAAACTCGGTAATAACTAAACTAGATCTGGATACCTCTACAACTACAAGATAAAGGACCTTCTAGTATATGTATAGAGTATATACACAATAATTATAGAATTTGGGGAATGCTTTTTCACCGCCTTGAGAATGCCACCAAGACCAGCATGGACATGGACACCACAATTTTGAAACCAGAGGTTTCCCAGAAATTCTGGTTTAGCTTTTCCCCACCCGCAATTCCACTTTGCGGTCTTCCTGCTAATTGATCTCTCAATTCTTTAATAGCTTTGTCCCTTTTCTCCCCCATCTGTCCACAAACCCATACAAGTTTGTCATTTGACTAACCATTAAGATGCCTAATGGGGTTAGATCATGAACATAAATTATAGCATCACCAAAGGAGAGCAAACAATTAGGGTTATTCATGTAAATTCATGAATCGTGTTTCTGATTATGGTTTCACAACTGAATCCAGATTCTGACGAAAAGAAAGCATAGATATACCCGCAGGAGCTTCCGTGTTTGAGAACGAGTTTCCTGCAGGCAGAATTCCAGCTTCAACACCTTTTTCTTCAGTTCTTGATCGGCACGCCGCTGTTTCTCTAACTGTACTTCCCAAAAAAAAAAGGGTCAACATTCTTAAATACTCAAAGCAAAACATACAAGCAACTAAGTTAATGAACATGAGGCGAGAAAGAACAGCTTGTTTACCTGAGATTCTAATTCTTTAGTTTTGAGCTTGGAATGTGCAGACATTATCTTAATTTCATCTTTTAGTTTCGCTATTTCTTCATCCTTAACTACAAATTGATTATTTATCTTCTCAAAATTCCTAGGAGAAACCTCATCTAATATCTTCCTCAGCTCACAATCCTTGTTTGCACCAGCTTTTGCAACTGCGTCCATGATGTCATGCTCAATTCTCAAAACCTCATCTTTCAATTGCTTTTGCGAAGATTCCCTCGCCTGAAGATCCTTCTGTAGATTATCTAGCTGCTCTCCCAGCCTAGTTACACGATCCTCGTGCTCTTTCAGCGAACCATTTTTCTCATCCAACTCTTTTACAAGTTCCAAACATCGGAGCTGTGCTGATTGAGCTGATGCAGCACTTGCGTCTGCCGTTGCTCTAGTTGCTGCAAACTGTGCTCTAAGATCATCCAAGTCCTTCAGATACTGCATCAGGGTTACATAATATATTTTAGGAACAAAAGTGTAATTAACGTCTAATTGGTTAATGCGCCAAAAAATTTCAAACTTCAGACAGATCTAGTCCCCGTACATCAAATTTTCCATTTTAGATGCAACAATTTAACTACTAAATTTCAACATACCCTTTGTATTAAGACAAAACGAGGAAGAAATAATTAAACTTCCTTTGTGAAGCAGATTTGAAAGTTTGGACACTACCAGCAGAAATGAAGTGTGCAAAGAGACCGAGCAAAGATCTCCTACCATAAAATCACAAGTTGGATTTATTTATTGTAACGTCAAATCATTTTTAATACGTATTATACTTGGGTCCGCCAACAACCTTAAAATTTTGTAATACAGTACAGAAGTTTTTATAAATAAAAAATCAAGTTGACTATCAGTCGAAACTTCTTTCAGGACTTGGATCTTTATAATCAAAGAAAATTTTTCATTTCAGTGATTTTCCAATTAACAAAAGCAATGATGAATTGCTCCCTACATATTTAAATTAGCAAGGTAGCTTTAACAATACCACAAACTTCTAACAATCAACGCTCTAAGTTACGCATATTGGAATTAGAGTTTCATGAACAAAAAATTTGTTCTTACAAATGACAATTTAATATAACACGTATAAAAATGTCCGACAATCTTTAATTTCATGGGCTCCGCCTAAACCAGGCGGAAAAAAAAAAAAAAAAACCCTCGAAACGGTTGGAACGAGATCATTGGATGTGAGGTTGGAGTATTTGTTGTATGAGATGGTGTTAATAAAATGTGCGAAAAATCGAACGACATAATTTGCGAGACATGATGATTTCAAATAAAAAACTAACAGTAACACCACTAATCAGAGACAAGGGAAAACAAGATCTAGAGCAAAAGTTATAAGGATTTATAATTGAACTTGATTAAAACCTTCTCAACTGCAGCGGCTGAAGCCTGAAGCTGACGGTTTCTCTCTTCTAATCTTGACTGCAATTTACCAATTTCCTCTTCCATGTTCTTGGCTTTCATCTCTGCCTCCTGTATTTAAATGGCCCAACAAAAGTTACCCAACTAAAATAGATGAATAAATGTGAACCCCACCAACAAAAAGATTCCAAAAGTAGAAATGATTAAAATCAAGGGAAAGACAAGGTAGTAAAGGTACAAAAAGACTATTTTAGCTGCAATCCAAAAAGAATAGCACAGGGAATATCGTACTTGTCTTGTTAGGGTTTCTTTAGCATACGACTGCTCTTGTGATGCAAGGCGGCTCCTAACCTCCTTCAACTCTGCAGCTAATGACACCACGTTGCGCCTAAAGCTCTGCTTTTTCTCATTCAAATCCTTTAACAGTGGATCAATATCTCGAGCTGGCATGGAGGTCAAAGCCAGGGATCGAGATGACGATGGATTCTCCGAAGATGGCATGGGAGTTCAAATTTTTGTTCCACCAGTCTATTACTAAGATAACGCGATCATGAGCGTACATGCACCGAATCCAGTCCTATGACCCAGAGATCAACAGTTTACGGTCCTCAGAGTGAAAGCAATTAAGTTCCATCCCTGCATGTGAACCGGTTAGTTCTAATTCGGCCACAAAGACAGATCAAGAATTTAGTTTATTTAAAAAAAAAATAACATTGATTTGTCATTTGTTTGAAGAATTAAATCCAAGAAAATACTAGGCTAATATTTCATGGCGTACAAGACACCAGCAGTCCACCTGAACAATTATTGATTAAGACAGAAAAACAGTGTCTCGAGAAGCGTCTATCTGTCAACGTCGAATACTAAATAATAAGGAAGCGGGTCAAGAGAACGATATGACAAAATTAATGGGTGAGATGAGTAAAGAAGCTTCAAGACTGTTTAAACCGAACATTCAAACTAGGACCAGATTTCAGGTCCTCGTATCTTCGACTTCCCAAAAAATCCACTTCAGTGGATCAAAATCCAAGAATATAGATTCCGAGGAAGCTGATCAAGGGAAGCCTGAAAAGTGGTTCTCAAACAAACAAAGTCGTTAGTCTTGCGACAATCAGAGAGTAGAAATGATCAATACCATTCGGTGAGCAGAACCAGCAGACAACCTTTGCGTTCAGACTTGGATCTTCGTCCCCACAAAAGCTTAAAGCTCTGTGATTTTGAGATGCGACGATAACGGAGAAGAAGCAGGAAAGGAGGCAGAAGGGACAGCAGCTGGAGAAGATAACGTGGATTGAGCAGGGGGATGGATCGGAAGAGAATATAGAAATTGGGAAGAAGAACCGGAAGCAAACAAGGCGTGTGAGTTGAGGAAATTGGTATTTAATAATTAAGAGGTTGCTATAATAATCTTGTTGTCTTATTTGCAACTGATAGTGAGGATTGAGGAAGCAGTGGGGGGCTGATGTGACGATGAATAGGTGTGGAGGAAGGCTAGGGATGAGTGTTGCTTCGGATTGGAGGTATGGGTAGAAGAATATAGGTGCGTGGTTTGAAATTTGAAAGGTTAGGAATATGGTAGGGAAGGTGACTACATCCGAAGCAACAGCTGGTATTGATGGTTTCGAGTTTTGACCCCACAGGTGGTAAGCGCGGCAAATCCAAATTTTGGGCTGGGCCTATTCCTTCTTAACACGTGTACACACTTTGGACGCCTCATGTAACCATCGCAGCAGCAGTTAGAGGCTATCTTGGTGTGGACCGTGACTGTGGATTAGGAAAGCACTTTTAACATTTTTATATAAAATTTTAAATTTTATTAATTTTATTATAAAATTTAATAATTTTTTTATTTTACCCCTTTTTTGTCAAATTTTTACCCTATTTAATATACATAACATAATAATAAGTTAAGATAAAATTGTACATTAACATCAAAATTTTAATGAAGTGCTATATAAATAGGGATAAAAAATTTTTTGTCTACTTTAAGGGCTTGTTTGGTTTAAAAAGGAAGGAATAGAATAGAAAATAAATGAAAAGAAAATATTATTTAAATATATGTAAAACCCACACACTCTAGTAAAGAAACATTTTACTTTAGACAAAAAAATGTTATTTAAATTATATATGTCACATTTAAGACATGAATAGTATTTTTTGTTTAGGATAAAATGGTCTTTTATTAGGATGTTTGAGTCCCACATATATTTAAATAATATTTTCTCTTAGTTTCTATTTCATTATATTATTTCCATTTCTTTGAACCAAACAACCCCTTATATATAAAATTAGAAGAGTTTGTTGTATGTGCCTTGTAAAGTTGAATTTAATTTATAGTAGTATTAAAAACTCTATTTGCTGACCAAAAAAAAAATCTCTTGCTATTTTACAACAAATCCATACGTAGAAAAACATTAAAATTTAGATACTCCCTCCTGTCCTAATTATAAAAGTCTGTTGACTTTTTCAGAGAATTATAGGAAAATTTTAAGAAAGCTAATTGTATTATTTAATCATATTATATATTGTGTTTTATTGCATTATATATTAGTTCATAAGTCAAACAATATAATTTGAGAAAAACGACAAATTTTGATGTATTAAATTAATGTAATTAGCTTTCTTAATATGTTTGTAGGATTCTCCAAAAAAGTCAACAGGCCTTTATAATTAGGACCGGAGGGAGTATTATGTAAGATTTTTTTTTAACTTTGTACTTTGTTTCGTGTTCTGTTATTTTGATACCTTTCTCGGCCTTTTGGCTAAGATAAAGTGTGATGT